>BSBK01001195.1:1022500-1302204 GCA_027943335.1 Chamaecyparis obtusa
CCATATCCTTATCAAAATTTTGAACAAATCCTTCAAGTTGTTTAATGTAGACTTCTTCTTCAAGAATTCCATTCAGAAATGCAGACTTAACATACATCTAACAAAATTTAAATCTTTTATATGCAACATATGCAAGTAATATCCTTACTCCTAATCTAGCAACATGAGAAAAATTTTCACCATAATCAATACCTTCTTCTTGTGCATACCCTTTACAGACTAACCTTGCTTTATTTCTGATCACATCTCCTTTCTCATTGAGTTTATTTTTGAAAATCCATTTTGTTCCAATTACATTCTTATCCTTAGGTCTCAGTACCAGTGACCATGTCTTGTTCTTTTCAATATGATCAATTTCCTCTTTCATAGAATTCATCCAATATTCATTTCCTAGTGCATCCTTCACTAATCTTGGCTCAAATTTAGAAATCAAACAAGTTTTATCCTTCAACTTACTTCTTGTCATGACTCCCGCATTCTTGTCTCCAATAATTCTTCTGAGTGGTGTCTTCTCATGTATTTTTCTAATACAGGCTCGGTAGACTGTTCATCGGTGTTTTCATCTCTCAGTGGAGGCTCATCTTTCTCATCGGTTCCTCCTTGATGTAGCTTTCTTGCTTCAACCGAATTGCCATCCTAAACATAAATAAATCTTTTGTAATCCTCAAGTTCTTTTTTGCTATCCTCTTCATTCCTTTCTGCAAATTCATCGATCCTTACATTTGCACTTTCAACAATTTTATTAGTTGCCTTGATCAAACATTTATATGATTTTCTCTTTGAACCAAGAAATATACTTTCATCTCCTTTAGAGTGAAACTTTCTATTTCTAGCATCTTTCAGTATATAACACCTACTTCCAAAAATTTTAGAGTAACTTACATTCGGTGTATGACCAAACCAGATTTCATAAGGTGTCTTGTTGGTTCCTTTCTTCAACTATACTTGATTCAGTGTGTAGACAACAATTCTTATGGCTTCTCTCCAGAATGTTTGAGCAACTTCTTTATCAATTAAAAGTGTTCTAGCACAGTCAACTATAGATCTCTTCCTTCTCTCAACTATCCCATTTTAATGTGGAGTCCTTGGTGCAGATACTTGTCTTTTAATTCCATGCTCATTGCAGAAGATAGTAAATTTATCAGAGATAAATTCACCTCCTCTATCTAATCTCAAACACTTTAGTTGTTTTCTTGTTTCCTTTTCAACTCTTGCTTTATACCACTTGAACATTTGGAATGCGATTTTTCTTTCAAAAACATAATAGACATCATTCTTGAATAATTATCAATAAACAAAATAAAATATTGATCTCCATAATAGCTTTGAACTCTCATAAGACCAAAAAGGTCAGTGTGAACTAGTTCCAAGATACCATTGGTAGAGTAAGATTTACTTGAGAGAATTAACTTAGTCATCTTACCAATTTGACATTCTTTGCACATAGCTTTATTAGGTTTGCTTAATATTGGTGGACCTTTGACTTTCTTATTTTTACTCACTTTAATCATATTATCAAAATTTACATGACAAAGTCTCTTATGCCATAGCCATACATCTTCAACTTTAGTGAATAAGAAACATTTTGTAGAAGTATCAACATAAAATAAATTACCTTTTAATTGTTCAACAATTTTAATTAGATCTCCATTAGTACCATAAATCTTCACCTTTATATTCTAAAATTCTAGTCGATGGCCAATATTGTTTAGTTGTGTAACACTCAATAAATTATAGTTTAGTCCTTTAACCCAATATGAATCATTACATTTCATCTTCTCATTCAATACAATGGATCCTTTACCTTTCATAGAGAATGGATTGTCATTGCCAAATCTGAAAAATCCTCCATCATACTCTTCTATATTATCAAACTTGTCAATATCACCATTCATGTGATGTGAACATCCACTATCAATAATTCATCGTTCGATTTTACTTACATGAGAAACAAGTTCCTTTTCATCTTCATACTTTTATTCATCATATTATTCCTTTACTGCAACATAGAAAATTTCATATCCTTCTTCAGTATCATTAGATTCATCATCGGTTACACCTTCCTCAACTATGTAGCAAGACTTCTTATCTTTGTCCTTGTAATCTCTAAATATTCGGTGTCAGTTGTCTCTTTTGTCATTCTTATCATTTGTGTCATTTTCAGGACATCTAGATGCAATATGATCAATATTATTATAGTTAAAACATTTCAGAGGTAATTTGCCTTTGTACTTTCCTTTCCCTCTTGGTTTTCTTCTAGCTAGAAATGCCTCTAACTCTTCTTGTTCTTTTTCCTCATTTAGAATACTATCATATTCATTTCCATATGAACCACTATGAATCTCTTTGTCTTTTCTTGATGCATGATGCTTAGAGATGAATTGAATGCAGTTTCAATGGTTGGTAGACTATTATCATAATTACTTAACTCAAATGTAGTTAGCTTACCAATTAGGGCTTCAAGAGTAACAACATTATTCAGTACAGATCTCAATTTTTGAATAGCAAATACTCTAATAGCATACTTAGGAGAAAGAGTTCTCAGAATTTTACTGACCACTTCTTCATTAGTCAATATTTCACCAGAAGCTCTGATGGCACTCACAACTTCCTTTATTGTGTTGCTATATTGTGTGATGTTCTCTTCATCCTTCATTCTCATTTCATCATACTTTCCTCTAATACTATCAACCTTATCCTTTTGTACATGTTGATCTCTTCAATATATGAGTGTAAGCCTATCCCACATCTCTCTTGAATTAACACAATCCTTAACAACATTGAATTTAACATCAGTGAAGGAAGAAACAATCTTTATCATAAACAAGTTACGTTCTTTCTTTTCTCTCATTTGATCAACTGTCATAGGTCTGGGAGGCAGTGAAGTGTATTCATTAGTCAAAAGATTCAGTGCAAATTCTCCAATCCCAGATAAATACAATATCATCTTGGTTTTCCATGTAGATTATCTTTCCTTGTTCAACTTAGGTACTTCTCTCCTATACATCTTCAGATCTTTTACTCAAGTATTTTAAACTTGTCTCTTCAGAGTAGTTACCTCTGATACCAATTGTTGGATTATGGAGAGGGGGTGAATCATTAATCCCTAATTCCAAATACCTAAAAAAACCTTTCTATGATTAACTCGATAGAAGCTTGGTAAAAAAACTTCACTGTTTATCGACAATAGTAAATAAACTATAACAATCAGTAAATCATTAACACAAATCATGCATCACATGTAACACCAGTATTTAACGTGGAAAGCCATCTTTGGGAAAAACCATTGTGGGAAATGTCACCCACTAAGAAAATACTCTTCTGAAGCATGCCCAATTAAGATCCAATCCTATTAAATATTACAATGCACACTATTAGGTGTGACCCAGTTAAGGGATTTACCTCAGATCTATTAGGATCTTCATCCTGTTAGGAGTGGTCTAGTTAGAGGGCTACCTTTTTCAAGGATTTTATAATAAGACTATTAAGTCCACTATGTTAAGAGATTTCTTTGTTAGAAATGCTAATAAGCAATAGTAAATAATTGATTTATATATTTTTAACAATTTTTCTCAATCAGATCCTTTGTGCACTCTTCAATCTTCACTTCAATTCTTCATTATCCACTGGCTTCAACACTTTTTCAAATCCTTCTTTTTCCACTTGAAATCTCTCTATTCCTTCTTCACTACAATAATCGATGACCCTTCAACTATTCAATTATCCAACCATTTGGTCATACAAATCCATCCTTTATATAGACAATTTGTGCCTCTTAATCTCCTCTATTACATTTTTGTTTAATCAATCTGAACCATCCAATTCATTATACCTTGAATTTGGATCTCAGTAACACATTTTATTTTCACCTAGGAACTCAAACTTTCTTGAAACTTGTTCCATTTGCATTAACCATTTATATCTAAGTCGTAAATCTTCACCTTGAATTCTCGAGTCCATAGATCTCTATAACTAACTCTCATCGTCATCATGATAATCCAACTCATCATAGCTAATCATTAAATGTTGATTCAATCCTTATTTAATAATTGTTCCTCACTAGGTGTTCTCCATTTTAATTTTAGTTAACTTCACTCGGTGCCTAAACCTTTCTTTTCTGCTCGGTGTCTTTGGTTCCTTTGCCTTTGTCGAGTTACTTCCTTTTTACCATTTACCTTTACCGAATGACATTTCATACTCAGTAGCCAAAAAAACTTAACTTATCGACTTGAAAAATATTTACCATCATGCTTTACCAACTTAACATAATCATATGTTAGGTAGAAAATAATTATATCAACATAATCTAATCATTATGATCTATATTAGATGCCCATTTATGTTCTTCAACTTCACAACATCGCATTTCTTCTTCTTCTTAACTCATTCAACTTATATCATTACCAAATGTTATGGAAACATAATATAAACTAGAAATCAATTGCTTAACATCAATGGAAAGACAATAACTAATCTAACCGTTATACTATCATGTATTTCTCTATTCTTTGCAGGTCTTCATCATCATCACCATCATATAATCAATCTTCAATATTACTATCAGTTATGGTAACAATTTCTAGCATTATTATTGTTGATGTCAAAACCTTCATATCGATTACTTGGTGGTATTAGATGGTTGTTGGCAATATCAGTTGGATACCTATTGGCTATTGGTGAAGTATTAATAGTTTTAGTTATATACAAAATAGGTTAAATATGTGCAATTTTGGTGCATGGTGACAAGTGTACTTGATTCTACTTATGGATTACATCATTTGGTACACTTGTATTCTTTTGGTGACTACAATTGAATGAATGTTTTTGTTGGTACCTTTCATTGCTATGCTTACAGTGTTCTTCCAGGTGTTCCTAATATCTGGTCAAAATTGCACTTTATTGGATGGTCTTGATATAACATATTTTGGACAGGTTCTATTAGTTTCATCTACTAGTAGGTTCACATATTTCATGGATCAAGTCTTGGACTTGGTTGTGGTGTTTTGACAGTTAAATAATCTTTTGCAGAATTTAATATGCATTGTATACATCTTAAGTGTGACCTATATCTAGGTCTTGTGGTAACGTGTTGTAAAAGAACTTTTAAGTATGACCTAGATTTAGGATCGGTGGTAATGCATTAAATATAATTACAATATGTTTTTGAATTATGGATGACACACTCTTTTGGTGTGGCTGAGATATGTATGATCGAATGCTTATATAAATAAAGAAAAACTTTTGTATATGAGGTATGGCATGACAATATGGAATGATATGAGAAAGTTGTTAAATGTGATATAGAGTGATATTGTGAGTAAGTACTTAGCAATGACTATTATCTCTATTGGGCATTAGATGTTGTCATTAGTATCAAAGTAGATTAGTCAGTTATCTATGCTTATTAGTTGGTTATCTATGCTGATCAGTCGGTAAAAGGAAGAGCTACATGCTACAATATGCTAGTCGGTTAGACAAACACACCTTCATACTGAGTATTCTTAAGGCAATACCAAGAACTAAAAGGAAACATGTTTAACCAGGCACCAGAGCAGTTTTACCAAGCATTAGTCTATATCAAGCACCAAGCATCATTAAACACCGAGCACACTAGACACTGAGCACCAATATATTCACTGAGCAGTATTGATAGTGTTTACCGAGCAATCCAGGAAACAACATAGTAATCAGTTTTGGCACATTTATCTATGTAAATTATTATAACAGAATCATAAAATGTTTTACCAAGATTGAGGATCATTTATTGCAGATGTAATCTAATGATGATCCCTATATATTAGTCTAATATAGGTTAATTTTGTATACAGTAGATCTTAGGGTTTCCTAAGAAGATGTAAACCTAATTAGGTCATGTAAATCATAATAGTTTGCTATATATTTGTAATTGTCATTATTTGACATATGTGTGTGGACAAGAGGATGAAGGAAGAGAGATATCTTGAAGTAGTAGCCACCTTCAAGATATCGGTATTCAAACAAGGTTTGCATGATAGAGCATTTATTAGTTCATTCAGGTTATTCAGAATCAGTCAAGGCTACCGAGTAGATCAGTGAACAATTTACTATGCACAAAGGTGATATTTATTCAGTACATCACATATCTAATTTAGACAAAGTATAGTTGTCAATTTTTCAGATACCCTACTGTTATTATCTAATCATTGTAACAGAGTTAGCAAAATATCTTAACAGAGTAGACCTAACAGTCTTGTTATAAATCTCTTAACTGAGTAACCACTCAAGAAGTGTTGTTAAAATCCTTTAACCAGGTAGATCTAGTCGATCTTATTGTTACTCCTAACAGGGTAAGATCACCAAAAGTGATCACAACTTGTAGCCTTAACTGGAATACTTTATTATATGTAGTAGTGAAGAATTTGTGGGGGTCATCCCCACCACAATTTTTACCTTCTAACAAGGGTTTCTGCATAACAAAAATACTTGTGTTATGTGATTGAATTATTGTTTGTTTTCATGCAATTTACATTTACAAGTCATTTGAATGAATGTTACATATAATGGATTTAGTTGGATAGATTAGTTTACTACTATTTGCAGATTGAGTATCAAGTTAAAAGTTTTTGAGGGCACTGATTCACCCCTCCCATCTTAGCCTTATCTCTCCATTCCAAAAATTGGTATCAGAGCTTAGATATCTTATTAAATGGTTTAACCACTGAAGAGGAAAGATCTAATCATGGAGAGATACAAGCTGGACAAAACTATACAGAATCAAAAGGTTTAGATGTAGATGTTTATTGAGAAATACAAAAAAGACAAGGATGCATTGAAAAAGTTACTGGTTCAAAGAAAGGACATGGCTATTAGGGAATGTGAGACTAACTACCATTAAGAAGAGATTGATGACCCATTTGAGAATTTAGGATCTAGTTTAGGCAGTATTTCTGATAGTTCTGAAAGTGCATTTTCTGATTTATCTGATAAAAATCTTCATTTGATTGAACAAGTGAAAGCCCTACAGATCGGTCAAGAGACACAAATGGTAAGAATGATTGATGTGATGAACAATGCTAGACAAGCTAAATAAGAGAGAAATTTGGATGTTGAAGATAGAAGACAAATGATTGAACAACTACAAGTGAAGGAAACTAAGATATTGAGACTTACCGAGCATCACTTTTAAATATCCAATCAGATGATTATTGTAAGACAATAGATCAATCAAGTAAATGGTGAGCTATCAAGGAAACTTGAACAGATTAGAGTACTTAGGGAAGAAAATGAAAAACTGAGAAATGAAGTGAAGATGCAACAAAAACATAATGAGATGATGAAAAAGGTTGAAGATGGTTCTAAGAAAATTGATGATTTTCTGATTAGTCAAAGAGGACTTGGAAGCACTACTAGATTAGGCTACATTGAGCAAGGAGAATCATCTAAGCACACTGAATTGATGAATAACAACTACAATCAGAGACCTAAGACACTCACATGCTATCACTGTGGTAAATCAGGCCACACTTCAAATGTATGCAAGAGTAAAGCACAACAAACCTAAAACTACTCCTAAGTTTAATGGTCATTGTTACAATTGCAACAAGTTTGGACATCAAGCATATGAGTGTAGATCTAAGTTGAATAGGAATCCTAACAAACCCTACATGGAGAAACTGTCACACTTGCAACATGCATGGACACACTTCACAAGAATGTAGAACAAAGATGAAGCAAGTTTGGGCACCGAAAGGATAGAATAAATCCTATCAACCAAGAAGACAAGGTAATACTTACACTTGGGATTAAAACACATGGGTTAATTGCATAGTATGTGGAAGGTATGGACATATTGCAGCTAATTGCATGAGGAAGAGATGGGCTAGAAAATCTTGAAGATGGATAGGAACTGGTATGGCATGTTTACATTGTCACAAATTCGGTCACCTAAGTAAAGATTGCAAAGACTAGGCACCAGAAGAATTTTTTTTTGAGAATGGAAATACAATTGCAAATATCATGAGGATAAGAAACACTATGTGGAGAAAGGCATCAAATGATAATGATAAGTCAAGAAATGCAATCGGTGAAATCTCATCCATTGGATTGGGTGCTATTGGCACCTCCACCGAAGCTGAAAAAGGTATGTATGGAACTGATAATTCAAGCTGATCATATTTTAGATATAATTCCTTATATTAGTTGAGCACATACCAAATCCGCATGAATTGAGATGCATTATGGTTTTATAAGTTTTGGACTTTAAAGAGTTTATAGTCGGTATATGCTAGATCGAGTAAGGAGTTACCCATCGGTGACTATTATGCAAGGTTAACTGAGTATTAGTTTTAACCGCGTGAAAAGTCATGTTAACTAAGCTATTTGTATTTTGTTGTACACACTGAGTTTGACAGTTGTCACCAAGCTGTAAGTAGGCTGAACATTTATTGTGAAAGTTTTGATCGGGAATTTGAAAAAGGTTATAAATAGACAATGAACTTAGTACATTTTTCACCTACGATTTCAAAGAACAAAAGAGTTTCTAGAGCAATTTTGAGAAACAGATTTTTAGAGTGTTTAAGATCTATTTCAAAATCTTCCAAGTGATTTCATCAGCATTTTTGCGTATGTACTGTTACTACTGAGATACTTATACTAGTATTTATCAAAACCCTATTTCAAGAAACAATGGCATCCGCATCGAATAAAAAATCCAAGTTTGCAGAGGAGGACGAAGTAAACCTTATTGTGTCTGCAAAATGCAAAGAACCCTGATACAAACTTCATCCTGAAGTTGCATCAAAAATTGATTAGGCGAGTGTTTTCTCAAGCATAACCCCTAGGGTTCTATTGGTCAAGGATGTAAGATCTTATATTCAGTGCAAGATAGGAGAGATAGGAGATTTTCACATGTATTCATCTTATCAGAAGCTATGCGGAGAAGATGAAAAGCTGAAAAATAAACACAAACAATTGGAAGTTATTGGTTTAATGAATGCCCTAAATTTTCCAAGGGAATTTAAGATTGAATGGATTAGGGTTGTTCTCAATCGGTTTCATGATGGAAAGTTGTGGTTGGATGAGCCGGTAAAGATAACCAAGAACATGATTCATGTGATCACCGAGTATCCTACCACTGATAAGGAAAAGGTAATTCAGAGTGCACTGAGAAAAGATATTGAGAAGAACACCGGAGCTGAGTGGGATGATCGAGAGATGAAGATTAATACAATCAAAGATCCAGAGGTGAAATATGCAGCTCATGTCATCGGTTATAAAATTTATCACTCGAGAAGACTGAATAGTGTGCCTTGTGGAGTCATTGACATAGCCTACCAAATGGTTAAGAAATGTTATCAGTTGGACCTAGCCGAGTTTCTGTTGAAGAAAATTGAAGAGAACATGAAGATAATCTGGTTGGCGAAGTTGAATATACATGTAAGTTTGGATCCCTACTAGTGTGCATATTTTTCTATGTGCAAAGATTTTTCCCATTGGTTGGTAATATAGAGTGGTCAACCGACAAGCTAGTTATATCACAAATTTTAGATTTGATTAAGGGCTTGGGAAATAATCTTAATAGTGTATTTGATAATTATTTTAAGCAATTCAAGAATAAAATGAATTCTCGGAGCAGAATTCCTAGACAAATTGTAGAAGAGTATGAGCATGAGATATGTTTTCTTGTAGACACCGATCACACATTGATAAAGGATGTGGAGCCTAGGACTAAATGGTTATCCCCCATGGGATATGAGATAGACGTTGATTTTTATTCAAAATCAATAAAAGCTTTGTTGGCTATACCGAAGGATGCAAATGCAGAGAGGTTTGGAACCTATGAAGAGGCCAAGACAAGAATTAAAACAGGCCTGGTTATTGGTAAGATAACAAAGAAGTCAAGAAAAATGATGAAAAATCTTGTAGAGAAGTTTGGAGATGATACTGGAACATCTAACAGTACACTAGTTGAGGCAGCAACCAAAGGTCAGTTATTACTAATTGACAAGCCACATGACAGTGAGGAAACCAAGTCAGACAAAGATATAGACTCTACATTGGTTCCTCCATCCCCTACTCTAGAGAAGTAGTTAGAAGTACAAACAAGGGCACACACATGGTCTACAACTACAGCCTTACCACCACTGAAGAAAGGATTTGCAAAATTATCAAGGCCAATTGTTGCTACACCGATGAAGACATATAGGCAAAGAGGTACTAAAACTACTGCTGAAGCCCCCAAGAAAAGAAGAAAGTTTATTAGGGGTAAAGAAGATCTAGATGATGAAGAAGATGATAGTAATCAATTTAAATTTGTTGTAAATAAAATTCGGTCCATAGATGAGGTAGCATAAGAGATAATAGAAAATGCTGGACTTAGTGATCCTAAAATTAGTCAGTTTGAACACTTGTCAACCGAGGATCATAATAAAATAGAAGAAGCAATAATAAAAATGATGATAAGATTCAAGAGAGTTCCTATTGAATTTTCCAAATACTTACCTAAGGAATTAGAGGAAATAATTTCACAAAAATGGTCCTATGCCTTGAACACCGAGAAAAGAATGAGGGAAAAATTCCTAGTTTTGGCAGTTCCTACATTGGCAGTTCTTGAAATTGAGGAATTGATGAGAAAATATTCAAATAGATTTAGAGTGAAGAATTGGGCACTACAGATACTTGATGAAAATATGGTAGACATAGATGAGAATATTCAACTCATCTGGACTTCAATAATACAAGCCCGAGAGGAAGCAAAAAAGATGGTAGATCTGGTACCCACACAAAGAATTGACTTATCAGATATTGAGGTACCTGATACAATAGATGCCACCAAAGAAATAAGTCTAACACAAGATGCACCAGATCAATTTGAGATCCAAATGATAGATAACAATACACTTAATGTACTCATTGAGGACATCACAAACAGTGATCCTAATGACATAATTAAAGATGAGGATGTTACTATTGCTGGATAAAAAACACAAGAAGAGGGACACCTCACTGAGCTAGCAATAACATCTATACCGAGTGAACTTCTAATTTTGATAGAAGCAATAGAAATACTTTTAAAGGAGAAACCCAAAGGCTCAATCCTCGAGCAACCAATGGATACATCAGGGGATCAAGGGACAAGTACACCTACTAAGACAAATGAGCCTAAGGAGATAAAGGTAGAGACACAAGGAAAAAGTGAGCCAAAGAATACCGAGACCACCCCACCAGACACTACATTTGAAGCTCCCTCCATATCAACAGACACATAGTTTACCGAGGAGTAGAAGAAGGAAGACAATGTGTCCACCGGGAAAGAAACACTGAATGTCAAGGTAAAAGCTATTGTACCTTTTGTTAAGAGTTCACCTCAAGAACCCAAGAAGAAAAATAAAATGCATGGTAAAGGGTCAGTCACCTTAGAAGAAGTTATTATGATTTTGAAATGTGACCTGAGAACCCTAAACCCCAAGGAACCAAGAAAATATGGGGAACTATGCACAATAAAGGCAGCTCAGGAAAAGTTGAGGAAATAGTGTAAAAGCAAGTAGATTCTAGAAGATGTAAGAGACATCTTGCAACAAGTTGTACCAGAGGTCCACATTAATGAAGATACACTAATAATGGATTGGCTTGCCACTCTTGTACAAGAAATCAATGCCCCGAATACATAAGCAAAAAAGAGAATTGAGGAAAGGGCAGAATCTAAGATTCAAGATAAATTAGCAGAGAAAATCAGTCAGGAAGTGGCAATAAATAAGGTAAAAATTTATGAGCTGATTACCAACATTCAATCTATCACTCAAACAATTATTCAAGTGCTAGTTAAGCTTTGCCCTATGGAAATTTTCACTGCTAAGGTCAGTGAAAAGATAAAACAACTAGATATCGAAATCCAAGCCAGTGCAAGTAGAGCCTTAACTGAACCTAATGCTTTTCACAAACCTATCCTTAAAGTTCAAGAACTTAGGTGGTTAAGAGAATATTTGAGGAAGTAGGAGGACACAATAAGTGATGCAAGGCAGGGTCAAGAGGGGCCAAACAATGGTGCACCCTGACGATCCAAGCCTGCTCAACACATGCAAAAGCAAACAAACACAACCATGAGAGAGAGATGTTAGAATAAATGAGAGGGGGGTGAATCAGTTAATCATTGTCCCAAATAAAAATGTATAATCAAAACAAATACTTCAACTTTTTCTACTCGGTAAACATAAAATACTTTCTTTGTTTGTGCTTTTACCGATTATCAGTCTAAACTTTATAACAATTACCGATCAAATCTAACATGTAATATGCAAAGTATGATAACAAAAAAATATCACAATCAACACATAACACAAGAGATTTAACGTGGAAACCCTGTAAAGGGAAAAACCACCTGGGACCGATAACCCAAAAATATTCACTCTTTTGAAGTGAGGTCGGTAAAGACCCAACCCTGTTATAGGTTACAAACACACTGTTAGGTGTGACCTTGTTAGAGGATTTTAGACCAACCGTTATCATCCAACCATCATTCACTATGGGGTTGATAGGATAACAATGTTCATTCTATGAATGATACATAAAAGACTTTATAGTCCACTCGGTTAAGAGATTTGACTGTGTACAATGGTTAAATATGTAACAGTAGATGATCTACCTTAATACAACTTCAATTGCAGATTACAAATCAATATTTATCTCATACAAATCCTTCTGATCAATATAACACTTCAGATTCAATCAATGTATCAACTTATTATCTATCGGTAATTACTCTCTATCACTTGGTAATTGTTCTATAACTTGTTTCTTACTAACCAGTATGATCAGAATGCATGAAGCTTGTACACGTGATAACTCTGCAGTATCTTCTTCTTCTAGCGATATTTCATTATGAAATCATCAGTCTCTTATATAGACATGTAAATCATTTTCTTCTCCTCCATCAGATTTTGCCACTTAATCATCTTCATTGATTTTGATAGTTTATGCTTCCTCGGCTGATGTGTCAATAAAACATTTCAATCTGCTCCATTATATCTTCCTTTAATTATGTTAGTCGTCGATCTTCATAACAAACATTATTCGTTACCTAGATTTCATACACTTTTCAGCTCATCAATCTTATCGGCTAAACTAATCATTTAATTCCTTTCTGTTATGCTCGGTTAACAATGAAATGCATTGGTGAACACAAGCTCAGTTAACACTGTGCTTGGTATACACTACACTCCGTTGGTGTATACTGAAATGCTTCATTTACCAACAACACTACTTTGTGTCTTTCAACTCTATTCTTCATCATAGATGAATTTAACATAATAAAGTCAATATCATAAGGTCATAGACTCATCAACAAGTTACTCAATGTATTCCTTATCCTCATCTGACATATACATCTTCCTCATGTAGATATTTCTGTTCTTCATCTGTTTCACCTTTCTTTAGATGTTTCGGTATAGTAACTTACAAGATAAGTGTTTTCAAACTAGTTGACATCAATGACAACATAATAATGATTTAATCATATTCCATATCTAATCAGCAACTCCTCAATGATCTTTAATCATAGATTCTTCAATTAGGTTCCAAATCAGTTGTAGTTCATCAAGAGAATGCAGAAGCTTTCATATATTTTTATCAAATAGAACCATACATGCCGAGCTGTAAGGCCCTCTTGGTTATGGCTTGATATTACAATGAATCTTAGAAGTCCTCAAGCATGTGAGGATCTTTTATAAATCTCAATTCTAATGTCTCTTATCTCCTATCAAAACTACCTCCTAAACTATCACCAAACAACTACATTTATACAAGAGTCTACCGAACTGAGTCGGCCTTCAGATCCATAATCAACAAAAATAATGGTTAGATCTAGGACCAAACACTTCCCAATGATGGATTCCAACATTAAATCCATGATCTAATATAAATGTACAAGTCAGCCTAAAAAAAAACTAAAACTAAACCCACCGGTAAGCAAGGATGACTGAGCAGCAGACAAGCAATGCCAAGCGCAAGTGAAACAACCGACCACCCTCGGTAACCAAGGGAAATCAACCAACTACTGACCAACTCAGTCAAAGAAGAAATTGAGAAACATAGACAAACTTTGAAATGTTTTTGGTGACACAGGATTGCCAAGGACCCGAGATACTCCTGCAACAATAAGTGACCAAGTCACAGAGATTCAGGCTAAGTTACTTCCCCATCTAAAGATAATTGAAAGACATATTGTCAAAGCACAAACTTTAATTGCAACACCCAATTTTTTTGTGTTGGAGAACATTTTTGACATGCATGCACAAGTCGGTCTTGAGAACATTGCTCTCACCAACTTCAAAGAGGAATGTGAGAACCTCTTAGATTCTTTGAAGAAAACCCACTCGCACATTTTTGATAAGATGTAAGTACATACTTTTGAGTTTGGCATTAATATCAAAAAGGGGGAATATAATGTATATGTCAAATTATATAGTTATATGCTAAGTGTACTACATTTACACTAGGAGCATGGACCGAGGGGGAGTTATACAAATTTTGAAGAGGTATAAATTTTTTTTCATGTATATATGAAGTCAGGACAGTAAAGGATATATCATTCTATATACATTATAGATTTTGATACTAATGCTAAAGGGGGAGATTGTTATCTCTATTGAGTATTAGATGTCATTAGTATCAAAGTAGATCAATCGGTTATCTATGTTGATTAGTCAGTAAAAAGAAGAAGTACATGCTATAATATGCTAGTCGGTTAGACAAACAAGCCTTCATACCAAGTATTCTTAATGCAGTATCAAGAACTAAAAGGAAACAGGTTTAATCGGGCACCAGAGCAGTTTTACCAAGCATCAGTCTATACCGAGCTCTGAGCGTCAGTAAACACTGAGCACACTAGACACCGAGCACTAGTATATTCTCCAAGCAGTATTGATAGTGTTTACTGAGCAATCCAAGAAATGACATAGTAATCAATTTTGGCACATTTATCTATGTAAATGGTTACAACAAAATCATAAATGTTTTACCAAGATTGAGGATCATTTATTGTAGATGCAATCATTAAATGTAATGATGATCCCTATGTATTAGTCTGATCTAGGTTAATTTTTTATACCGTAGATCTTCGGTTTTCCTAAGAAGATGTAAACCTAATTAAGTCATGTAAATCATAGCAGTTTAATATATATTTGTAATTGTCATTATTTGACATATTTGTGTGGACAAGAGGATGAAGGAAGAGAGATATCTTGAAGTAGTGGCCACCTTCAAGATATCAGTATTCAGACAAGGTTTGTGTGACAGAGCAATTATTAGTTCATTTAGGTTATTCAGAATCAGTCAAGGCTACTGAGCAGATCAATGAACAATTTACTACACACAAAGGTGATATTTATTCAATACATCATAGATATGATTTAGACAAATTATAGTTGTCAATTTTTCAGATACCCTACTATTATTCTCTAATCATTGTAACAAAGTTAGCAAAATCTCTTAACAGAGTAGACCTAATAGTCTTATTGTAAATCTATTAACCGAGTACACACTTAAGAAGTGTTATTAAAATCCTATAACTAGGTAGATCTAGTCGATCTTATTGTTACTCCTATTAGGGTAAGATCACTATAAGTGATCACAACTTGTAGCCTTAACCGATATACTTTATTATCTACAGTAGTGAAGAATTTTTGGGTGTCATCCCCACCGCAATTTTTACCTTCTAACAAGGGTTTCTGCATAACCAAAATATTTGTGTTATGTGATTGAATTATTATTTGTTCTCATGCAATTTACATTTACAAGTCAATTGAATGAATGTTATATACAATGGATTCAGTTGGATAGATTAGTTTACTACTATTTACAGATTGGGTATCAAGTTAAAAGTTTTTTAGGGCATTGATTCACCCCTCCCATCTTAGTACCTCATCTCTCCATTCCAACAATGATATATATGAGTTAGAGATAAGTGTGGAAGATTATTTATAGATCAAGAAGAGCTTTGCATACAAAGGTGCAGTGGATCAAAAAGTGGTATACAAAGAGAGGATCAACAATTAAATCTACTCTTGAATGTGGTAATTGAGCTATATAGTAGAACTATTTCATACATATTCAAATGCAACCTTATCAATTCATGTTTTGTCTATAAATCATCTTTGTTGTTACACATCTATTGTATAAGGGTAGTATCTTGACCGAAAGTGATCCAAAATGCGGTGAGAAAACTACAATGAGCCTCTGTACAAAATCACCTTAACCAGTCTCACCTTAATTGATGTTAATATAATGAGAATTATTTTCTCCATGGTTTTTCCCTATTTGGATTTCCACATAAATTTTGGTGTTAATTGTGTTGATGCTTTGCATTTTTTTATTTTCACATCTGTTATAAGTTTTAGAATGTTTTAAGTTCTGATTGATAGAATAGAAGTTAATAAATACTCATCTTAATCTTTTGAATGGTTTGTAAGTTTACCAGAATAGAGAAGTTTTAAGAAAGTGTTTGTGAATAATTGATTCACCCCCCTTTCAATTATTTAGTTTGTTAAAAAATTAGTATCATAGCTGGGTCTCTTGAAAATATATCTTAACTACTTGAGGGAGATCTAGGATGTTTGAACAAATAGAAGGAGAATACTATTTTGATGAGGATTGGTAAATCATGTTGAGTGACATTGAGAATACCAAATTGGAGAATGAGGAGCTGAAAAAAAACTTGAAGGGAGTGAATGGATGTATCACAAAGATGAGGGACTAGATCCAAAAATTAAAAGAAAGACACAAGGAAGTTAGTTAGGAATTGAAGGAATCAAAAGTAAAGATGGTACTACTTCACCTACAATGGTTTAAATTTATTATAAAATCATCAAGGAGAATGTTCAATTTTATCTGTGCAAAATGATGTTGGATAACTTTCTTGAGCATGTCAAGATGACTGTAGAGGATGGCTATGGGTTTAGATTTGGTTCATTGATCATATGTTTAGTATTATATTTCATGAGATCATTTCCAAATAGAGAAAACATTAAGTGGGGGACCAACATCCCTATCGGTAAATAGATTTATAGATACACAGGATTTTTGGAGAATAATGCATATGCTTGTAAAATATATTTCACTTCATTATAGATGAATGGTAGTCTTAGTTTGGTTATTTTTGGTGTTGTACCAGTGAGTCATGGTGAAGAGGGTTCTTCCTCTAGTCAGAAAAGGTAGGATATCATTGTTGATGGTTTTCCTTCAAAACCTAAAAGGAGAAAAACCAATGTTAAAGGAAAGGACATTTTAGACATGTATAGGTATTGGATTTGGTGGTCTGCTATTGTTGACAATTTTATGGGTAGAATCAAAGCTATTGAAATAGAGCTGAATGAGTTGGGAAATACATATGATTATTTCAAGGATAGAGAAGGAAAATAAAGGATAATAATTGGTCAATTGAAAGGTGAAATGTTATAGTTATAGAGACAAAGAGAAGATCAAATGAAGACATTCTAGCTAGTAAAGGACATGGTCAAGGTTCATTTGGTGCATGTCAATGGTATCCTTGCAGATACAAATGGTTATGAGTAGTGGTTTTAGTCTCTGGACTGTACATCATCTTTTGACATGCTAGTGGATCATGATAGTTTGTGTGCCAAATAGGGGTTGTCATTACTGAGTGGAAGGAACTTCATATTATTCAAGAAAGGTATAAGAAGGTTTCTACTATGTAGACTATTGTTTTTGTTTGATATTTCTATGATTTGTTTTTGGCCCTTTTCCATTGTGGCAAAAAGGGGGAGAGAAAGTGGAAAAAAAACATTAACAAATTATTTTCTCAAGGGGAGTTTTTGGGATGTTTGTAGTTTCTATGTTCTTTGAATTTTTTTTTTGTTTTTCTCTAAATTGCAAAGGGGGAGATTATTACATATATGGAGATGTTGTTGGAATTTTTGTAATTAATGTCAAAACCTTCATGTCCACTACTTGGTGGTATCAGTTGGTTGGTGGTAGTATCAGTTGGATACTTATTGGTTGTTGGTGAAGTATTAATGGTTTTGGTTATATACATAATAGGTTCAATGTGTGAAGTTTTGGTGCATGGTGATAGGTGTACTTGATTCTACTTATGGATTACATCTTCTGTTACAATTGTATGCTTTTGGTGAATATAGTTGAATGGAGTTTTCTATTGTAACTTGTTGAATGCTATTCTTACAATGTTCTAGGTGTTCCTAATATTTGGACAATCTTGCAATTCATCAGATGGTCTTGATATAAAGTGTTCTAGACAGGTTCTATCTAGTTTCATCTATTGGTGGGTTTAAATATTTCACAGATCAAGTCTTGGACTTGGTTGTGGTGTTATGATAGTTACATAATCTATTGGTGAATGTAATATACATTTTATACATCTTAAGTGTGACCTATATGCAGGTCCCATGGTAACATATTATAAAAGAACTTTTAAGTATGACCTAGATTCAGGATCAGTGGTAATACATTAAATACAATTGTAATATATTTTGGAATTATGGATAACACACTCTTTTGGTGTGGCCAACATATGTATGTGTTAGGAATGAATGCTTGGTAGTCATTCTGTAGCAGTTGTAGTTGCATTCATGACTATGATTGTCATTGATGTCAACATAGTAATCTTCTGGAGACTCGCAGAGAAGTAGACATTGTTTGGATTAGCATACATGGGATATTGCAGCTGGAGCTATGCAATGTTGAGGTTATATTCTTTGATATTTTATATGTCTATGGTTAAGAGCGCAGACAATTATTCATTTATTTATGGAAGTTATGAGCATTTTGGTAGAAGCAGTATTCAGGCAGTGTTCCTGAGTAGCGGTTTGTGGAAATCATATGATATCTCCTAATCAGGATGGAATCTAGTTTTGCATAGTTAGAGGGAAGTTTGAGACACATTCATAGTGGTGTGGTTGACAGTGCAAACTTTGAGGTCGCATGAGTGAAGAGTTATTGTATTTGGAAGCTGACAATTTTGTGTAATTTTGATGTAGCGTGTGGAAACTTTTATTTTGTAATTGTGTGTCAACTCATTTGTAATTATTTGAGTGTGGTATAAAGGAAGGAATATTTTTACTTGTTGTATCATAAGTGGAAGGTAGTGGAATGAAGTAGTAGCATGGTTGAATGTGAATGTAAGCATGAAGTGAAGAAAAGAGCTAATGAAGTTGTGAAAGCGAAATTGTGAAGGAAGACATGCGAAGAACATAGATTTGGAATTGAGATCTGGTGTAGCAATGTGTGCGGTTTGGAATAGTAAGGAGGTAACATATTTGATATTATTCTTTTGAATAATCTTGAGGTCATTTGGATAGTGTGTTCAGTGATCTTGCCATTGAAGTTGTTTGGGCAGTGGGTCCTTCTGTCTTCCATAACTCCTAACAGGGTTAGAATCTTTTAATAGGGATTCAAAATATCCTAACAGGGATTCATATGTACTGAATGTATTTCATAAGAATACTAATAGAGTCCATCCTTTCACAAGGAATATTCATATTAGTGCATCTTTTGTGGGTATCATTCCCACCAGGGTTTACTCTTTGATCAAGAGGTTCCCTAGTCAACATATCTTGTGTTATTGTGTCATTGTGTATGAATATCTTTCTATGGTTGGTAATTATATTGCTTACTTGGTTAAATGTTGTTGAAGTTGATAAAAGTTATAATTATCTGATAACTAATTCACCCCCCCCCCCCCTCTCGGTTATCTTGATGGACTTTACTTTCTAACAATTGGTATCAGAGCAGTAGGTCCTTGAAAGAAAATTTTATCAGCTTAAGGAGATCCATGGCAAATTTTAGGAAAGTAAGGCCTAAGTTTGATGGAGTAAATTTTGACAGCTAGAAAGAGAAGATGAAGACACATCTACTATGTTTAGGACCAGGTTATTGGTTGATTATAAAGAATGATAAAACTATCATTGAAGAAGACAATCTTGAGATAGGATCTAAAGATGAGCTAGATCTATTCATGTGTAACATACTTACAAGAGAAGCACTTTTGACAGCACTTCTGGAGAATGAGTATAGTCAGGTAAAATGTTTAACCAAATCTCATGAAATTTGGAAAGCTTTACACTCTAATTTTGAAGGTGATGAACATGCAAAGAAAGCTAGATTACATAATTGGAAATGTGCATTTGAAGATATAAGAATGATGGAAGATGAATCTGTTAGATGCTATATTGGTAGAATGTTAGAGATTGTTGCAGGAATAAAATCTTGTGGAGGAGCAAAGACAGAGAATGAAGTAATATGGAAAATTCTGAGGACATTGACTCCTATATTTAAGTAGACAACACAGATGATTGAACAAGTTATACCTTGTACTACAAACTTTTCAAGAGAGACTCTTCTTGGAAGATTGGAAGCAGCAGAAATGAACCTGAGGTTATCAAAAGACTTACCTAGAATGGAGATAGCATTCAGTGCTCTTAGTATCCATCCTACTTTGTCAAGAAGTACCAGTGTGAGTGGAGATTATGCCAGCAACAGATCTAAAAATGAAGAGGACAAGAAGATTGAAGAAGGTATTGCCTTGCTTGTGAAAAGAGAACCAAACGATAAGAAAATCTTTAAATGTTGGACTTGTCAAGAATATGGTCATTTTGCATCTAAATGTCCTAAGAGAGTTAAAAAGTACAGAAACAATTTCAAACCTAGAAGATCTAAGGAATGTTATTATGCTAATGATGAAGATCTTGAAGCTAGTATAGGAAGAACTCTAAGTGAAAGTGATACTGAGAATAATGATGAAATAGGATTTGTAGCAATTAAAGAAGAGAATCTTGAAACTAATGTTAAGGAAGAAAAAGCCTTAGTTTCCTAAGTTGAAAAGAAAGCTGATTGGATTATAGATAGTGGTTGTTCACATCATATGACTGGAGACATGAAAAAGTTCATAAAGTTTAACAATTATGATGGAGGAGTTGTGAGAGTTGGAAACAATGCACCTTGTTTGATTAAAGGTATAGGATCTATTACTCTTGATGGAAAGACTAATACTGATGATGTTTACCATATGGATGGATTGAAACATAATCTTTTGAGTGTTGGACAGTTAGTGGATAAGGGATATCAAGTTTGGTTTACAGAGAAAGCTTGTGTGATAAAGGATAAAGATGGAAATTTGATTGGAATTGGATCTAGAACCAAAGGTAATGTATTTCAGTTGAATCCTAGTGAGAGGACATGTTTGATTACTAAGATTGATGACAATTGGTTATGGCATAGAAGGTTCTATCATATAAAATTTGATAACATTGTGAAAGTGAGTACTACACTTGCGGTAAGGGTTTTGCCTAAAATTATGAAGCCTACTAACATGATTTGCAAGGAATGTGTGATGGCTAAGTAGAAGAGAAGTTCATTTCCTAGTAAGAAGTTCACATCGACAGAGAAGTTGGAGATTGTTCGTACAAACTTGAGAGGTCCTACTAGGACTAGAGGATTCTATGGAGAAAGGTATTTTATGATTCTTGTTGATGATTTTACAAGAATGATGTTGATTGCATTTCTTAAAGAAAAATCTGAAGCATTTGATAAGTTTAAGATCATTAAGAATAAAGTTGAGAATGAATCTGGGATGAAGATTAAATGTTTGAGATCTGATAGAGGTGGAGAATTTACTTCTAAAGAGTTTAACACCTTTTGTGAAGTGAATGGTATTAAGAGACAGTTTTCAGCCCCTAGAACACCTATACAAAATGGTATTGTAGAAAGAAGAAACAGGTTAGTGACTAAAGTAGAAAGAGTTATGTTATTTGAGAATGCTTGATTATGAATCTGATGAAGAAACTCATCCTAAGCCTAGCACTAAAACTATTGAATTATTATATGAGACTGACAGTGATTTTTTGAATAAGAGTCATGCTGAAGAAGCTAGAGAAGAATCTAGAGAAGAATCTACAGTTGAAGCAAGATCTGAGACTATAACCCCAAATAGGTATTTATCAAGACATCACCCTACTGATCAAGTTATTAGAAGTTTGGACAGAGGAGTTCTAACTCGAAATAAGGTACATTTAGGTTTGATTTCACAAATTGAACCTAAATCTACTAGTGAAGCTTGTGAAGATGAACATTGGATTAATGCTATGAAAGAAGAACTAGATCAAATTGAAAAGAACAAAACATGGGAATTAGTCCCTAGACCTAAAGACAAGAATGTGATTGGAACTAAATGGGTATTCAAAAACAAGATGAATGAACAAGGAGAAGTAGTAAGAAACAAAGCAAGATTAGTATGTAAGGGATACTCACAACAAGAAGGAATTGACTATGAAGAAACTTTTGCACCTGTAGCAAGAATTGAAGTAGTAACAATGTTTTTGGCCTATGCAGCTTTTAAGAAATTCAAAGTGTATCAGATGGATGTGAAGTCCACATTTCTAAATGTGAATTGGAAGAAGAATTCTACATTGAGTAGCCTAAAGGTTTTCCTTTGACTCATGAAGGAGACATGGTATGTAAACTGAAGAAAGCACTATATGGACTAAAGCAAGAACCTAGAACTTGGTATGCAAGATTGGATAAGTATTTGTTAAAATTGAGATTTACTAAAGGAACAACTGATAGTAATCTGTACACAAAAGAAATTAAAAATGGTTTGTTGATTATAGTTATTTTTGTTGATGACATTATTTTTGGAGGAGAAGATGAAGCTAGTGACAAGTTTGCTAATGAAATGAAGACAGAATTTGAAATGAGTATGATTGGTGAGATGAAATACTTTTTGGGATTACACATAACACATAACAATGATGGTATCTTTGTAAGTCAGACAAAGTACTTGAATGATTTGTTGAAAAGATTTGGAATGGAGAATTGTAAACCAGTTGGAACACCTATGGTTACAGGACATAAACTATCTAGCATAGATGAAACACCGATAGTTGAGCAGAAGAAATATAGATCCATGATTGGAGGATTGTAGTACTTGACACATACAAGACCAGATATAGCACATTCAGTTGGAATTGTAGCAAGATTTCAAGCTGAACCTAGAGAATCACATTATGCAACAGTAAAGAGGATACTGAGATATTTAAGAGGCACAATGGACTATGGATTGTGGTATGAAAAATCTAATGATTTTACGCTATTTGCATATACAGATGCTGATTGGGGAGGTAGTGTTGATGATAAGAAAAGCACCAGTGGTGGGGCCTTTTTTCTTGGAGGAAGATTGGTTTCTTGGCTGAGCAAGAAGTAGAATTGTATTTCATAGAGCACAACAGAAGTAGAATATGTAGCAGCAGCAAACAATTGTAACTAGATAATTTGGATGAAGAAAATGCTGAAGGACATTGGAATTAAGTTTGTTGAGCCTGTTGTCATACATTGTGACAACACCAGTACAGTTAGTATGTCTAAGAATCATGTATTACATTCTAAGACAAAGCATATAGAGATCAAGTATCATGTTGTAAGAGAGAAAGTTGCTGAGAAAGAAGTTAGACTAGAGTACATAAGCACAAAGGAGCAGATAACAGACATATTTACAAAGCCTTTACCTAAGGATACATTTGAGTGTTTGAGAGGTATGCTTGGGGCTATGCCCCAACCTACTTTTGAGTAATGATGTAGTTGGTTGCATCCGTCTAGTGGTATATGAGCCCTATCTTTCTTCTAGATTGGATGTTGGTACTTCCTCTATGGGGGAGTATGTGTATCTAAGCTGAGTCATGAGGACTCTTGTGAATGTATTTTCTGAATAGTGTCTTTTGACATTGGAGTTGTTGTTGACATAGTGATGAAATTTCTATCATTGATGTCAATGGGGGAGAAGTGTACATGAAAACCCTATGTACCATCTATTGGAGAGAATTGAATAGGAAAATGAAGCAAGATTTATTGATGAAGAAGATTCAAATTTTTTGTCAGAGCAGCAGTGTTGCAGTATTGGATTTTTGGAACATTGAATGTTTTTCATCTATGTTGCCATTAATGCCAATGGGGGAGATTGTTAGGAATGAATGCTTGGTAGTCATTTTGTAGCAGTTGTTGTTGTATTCATGACTATGATTGTCATTGATGTCAACACAGTGATCTTCTGGAGACTCGTAGAGAAGCAGACAATGTTTAGTTTAGCGCATGTGGAATATTGCATTTGGAGCTATGAGATGTTGAGGTTATATTCTTTGATATTTTATATGTCTATGATTAAGAGCACAGACAATAATTCATTTATTCATGGAAGTTATGAACATTTTGGTAGAAGCAGTATTCAGGCAGTGTTCCTGAGTAGCGATTTGTGGAAATCAGATGATATCTCCTAATCGGGATGGAATCTGGTTTTGTGTAGTTATAGGGAAGTTTGAAACACATTGATAGTGATGTGGTTGACAATGAAAACTTTGAGGTTGCAAGAGTGAAGAGTTATTGTATTTGGAAGCTGACAGTTTTCTGTAATTTTGATGTAGCGTGTGGAAACTTTTATTTTGTAATTGTGTGCCAACTCATTTGTAATTATTTGAGTGTGGTATAAAGGAAGGAATTTTTTTCCTTATTGTATAGTAAGTGGAAGGTAGTGGAATGAAGTAGTAGCATGGTTGAATGTGAATGTAAGCATGAAGAGAAGAAAAGAGCTAATGAAGTTGTGAAAGTGAAATTGTGAAGGAAGACATGCAAAGTACATAGATCTGGAATTGAGATCTGGTGTAGTAGTGTGTGTGGTTTGGCATAGTAGGAGGTAACATATTTGATATTATTCTATTGAATAATATTGAGGTCATTTGGACAGTGTGTTCAGTGATCTTGCCATTAAAGTTGTTTGGGTAGTGGGTCCTTCTATCTTCCATAACTCCTAACAGGGTTAGAATCTTTTAACAGGGATTCAAAATCTCCTAACAGGGATTCATATGTACTGAATGTATTTCATAAGACTCCTAATAGAGTCCATCATTTCACAAGGAATATTCATATAAGTGCATCTTTTGTGGGCATCATTCCCACCGGGGTCTACTCTTTGATCAAGAGGTTCCCTAGTCAACATATCTCGTGTTATTGTGTCATTGTATCTTTGTGTATGAATATCTTTCTATGGTTGGTAATTATATTGGTTACTTGGTTAAATGCTATTGAAGTTGATAAAAGTTATAATTATCTGATAATTGATTCACCCCCCCCCCCTCTCAGTTATCTTGGTGGACTTTACTTTCTAATAGTATGATCAAATAATTATATAAATAAAGAAAAAAATTGTATCTAAGGTATGACATGAGAGTATGGAATGATATAATAAAGTTTTTGAAGGTCGTATAGAGTGAGATTGTGAGTAAGTACTTGGGAATGATATATGTGAGCTACAAATAAGTGTGGAAGATTATTGAGAGATCAAGAAGAGATTTGCATACAAAGATGAAATGAATTAGACAATAGTATACATAGAGAGGATAAAAAGTCAGATCTATTTTTTAATGTGGTAACTGAGCTAAACAATAGAGCTATTTCATGCATATTTAGCTGCAACCTTATTAGTTCATGTTTTATCTATAAAACATCTTTGTTGTTACACATCTATTGTTAAAGGGTATTTAGCCCAACCAAAAGAGCCAAAATGTAGTGATAAAATTGATAGTGACCCTCTGTAAAAAATCACCTTAACCAGTGTCACCTTAACTAGCACGTTTGTTTCATGAGAATTAGTTTCTCTATGGTTTTTCCCTATTTGGGTTTCCACGCAAATTTTGGTTTTCAATGTGTTGATTCTTTGTGTTTTTCATGCTCACATATGTTATAAATTTTAGAATGTTTTAAGTGCTTACTGGTAGAATATAAGTTAATAAATACTTGTCTTAATCTTTCAAATGGTTTGTGAGTTTTCCAGAACAATGAAGTTTGAAGAAAGTATTTGTGGGGTGAACCCACAATAGTGGGTTAAACTTTTTTGGAGGAATGAATTCCTCTTTTTTCGGTGAAGTCATGAATTTGAATGATTTTGATAGGAAGTAACTTTCAATCGAAAGTGTTTTTTTACTTCTGATCGAAAGCCCCTTACTTTTGATCAAAACCCCCTTTTTATTTTATTTTAATTAAATTAAAGGGGTTTTTGATAGAAACCCCCTTATTTGGGGTTTTTAAGTAAAATTAAGCCCACTATTGTTATCATTTGGACATTGGTGGTTCTCTTCTTTTTTGTAACTTTTATTGTATTAACATTAAATAATATTTTTCTTCATATCTACATGCATATATATGTATATACATTCATTCATATATATATATATGTGTGTGTGTGTGTGTGTGTGTGTGTGTGTGTGTGTGTGTGTGTGTGTGTGTGTGTGTGTATGAATGTATACATACATACACACACACACACACACACACACACATATATATGTATGTATGTGTATGTATGTATATGTATATATGTATGTGTATGTGTATGCATATGCATATATACACACACATGTATGTATACATACATGTACATGCATATATACATATTTATGTATATAAGTGTGCATACACATACACATGTGTATATATGTAAGTTTATACATTCTACATGTATATATACATGTGTACATACATATGTATGCGCATACATGTTCATATGTATAGACACATATATGTGTCTATAAATATGAAAATATGCACATACATATGCATGTACACACACATATGTAGAATATATAAACATATGTATATACATGTGTACATGTATACATATGTGTATATGTGTACATGTCTCCTAGGAAAGGGGTCTTGAGGGGCCGTAGAACACATTAATCTGTCCTAGGACCCATTAGGACCCCTTAGCATACACTAATGTATGGTAAGGGGTTGTAAGGGGTCTTAAGGGGTCCTATGGAACATTAATGTGTCTTAAGACCCTTTAGGATGTGTCCTAGGACCCCTTAAGACCCCTTACGACCTCTTAGCATACATTAGTGTATGATAAGGGGTCCTAAGGGGTCTTAAGGGACCCTAGGACATATTATGTGTCATAGGACCACTTAAGACCCCTTACGACCCCTTACCATACATTAGTGTATGTTAAGAGGTCTTATGGGGTACTAAGGAGTTATAGGACACATTAATGTGTCCTAGGACCCCTTATGAACCCTTAGGAACCCTAAGATGTATGGTAAATGGTTCTAAATGGGCTTATGACATGTTAATGTGTCCTAGGACCACTTATGACCTATTAAAACTTCTTAGGACCTGTTACCATACACTAATGTATGGTTAGGGATCCTAAGGGGTATTAAGGGGTCCTAGGGAACATTAATGTGTCCTAGGACCCCTTAATACCCCTTAGGATCCCTAACCATACATTAATGTATGGTAAGGTGGCATAAGAGGTCATAAGGGGTTGTAAGGGATCGTAAGGAGTGTTAAGGGGTCCTAAGGGGCCTTAAGGGGTATTAGTACATATTAATGTGTCCTAGGACCCCTTACCATACATTAGTATATGGTAAGGGGTCCTAAGAATTTTTAATAGGTCATAATGGGTCCTAGGCCACATTAATGTGTCCTACAACCCCTTAAGAATTTTTAAGACCCCTTACCATACATGAATGTGTAGTAAAAGGTCTTAAAAGGTTCTATGGGTTCTTAATGGATCCTAGGACACATTAATGTGTCCTATAACCCCTTATGACCTCTTACGACTTCTTAGGACCCCTTACCATACACTAATGTATGGTAAGGGGTTCTAAGGGGTATTAAGGGGTCTTAGGACACATCAATGTCTCCTAGGACCCCTTAAGGCTCCTTAGGACCCCTTACCATACACTAGTGTATGGTAATGTGTCATAAGAGGTTGTAAGGGTTCCTAAGACCCCTTAACACAACTTACAACCCCTTAGGACCCCTTTCATACATTAGTGTATGGTAAGGGGTCCTTAGACACATTAGTGTGTCATGGGGTCTTACATGTTAAGACCCCTTATCACCCATTACCATATGTTAGTATATGGTAATGAGTTCTAAGGGGTCATGAGTGGTCATAAAGGGTCTTCAGAAATATTTATATCTCCTAGAACCCCTTAATAACCCTTAGGACCCCTTTATGACCCCTTAGGACACTTTACGACAACTTACCATACATCATAGGGGTCATAAGGGTTGTTAAGGGGTTCTAGGACACATTATTATGTCTGAGGACCCCTTAAGACTCCTTAGGATTTCTTACCATACATTAGTGTGTGGTACAACATCTTAATGTGTCCTAGAACCCCTTAAGATCCCTTAGGAACCCTTATCATACACTAGTGTATGATAAGGAGTCCTAAGCAGTCTTAAGGGCTCCCAAGACACATTAATGTGTCATAGAACCTGTTAGGACCCTTTAGGATCCCTTACCATACATTAGTGTATGGTAAGGGGTCATACGAGGTAGTAAGGGGTCCTATGACCCTTTAAGATGCATTAGGACCCCTCTCCATACACTAATGTATGGTAAGGGGTCCTAAGGCATCTTAATGTGTCCTATGACCCCTTAAGACTGTGACCCCTTACCATAAACTAGTGTATGGTAAGGGGTGATAATGGGTCAGAAGAGGTTCTAGGACACATTAACCTAGGGCCCCTTATGACCCTTATAACCTCTTATCATACATCTTATGAGTTTTAAGGGTTGTTAAAGCTCCAAGGACACATTAATGTGTCCTAGGACCCCTTACGACCCCTCACCATACACTCATGTATGGTAATTGGTCCTAAGGGGTCTTAAGGGGTCCTAGGAAACATTCATGTGTCATAGGACTAGCCCTTAAGACCCCTTATGACTTCTTATCATACATTAGTGTATGGTAAGTATTCCTAAGGGGTCTTAAGGGGTCCTAGGACACACTAATGTGTCCTAAAACCCCTTAACAACCCTTACAACCCCTAAGATATATGGTAAGTGGTCCTAAAGTGTCCTAATGGGTCATAACGGGTCTTAGGACACATTAATATGTCCTAGGACCCCTTATAATCTCTTATGACCCCTTAAGATCCCTTACCATACATTAATGTATGGTAAGGGGTCCTAAGGGGTTCTAGGACACATTAATGTTTCCTAGGACCCCTTATGTGTGTGTGTGGGAGAGATTGAGAGAGAGAGAGAGAGAGAGAGAGATCCTTAAAAGAACATATTAGTTTAAATCATGTAAGAAAACTAAAGGGGAGGGAGAGAGAGAGAGGATCTATGAAATAACAAGAGAGAGACTAAAGGGGGAGAGAGAGATCCTTATAAGAATATATAAGTTTAAATCATGTAAGAAAACTAAAGGAGAGGGGGGGGGAGAGAGAAAGAGATGTACCTACTACCATATCTTTCCAATGCTTCTTCACATAGTCTTTGTTCAGTTTTAGGTGAATACTTTCATGTACTATTATTTACCCTTGTCCTTATATTTGCCATTGCTTTCCTTTGAAAAAATCCTTTTTAAAAATTCCACAAAATAAAAAAATTGCACTTCCTAATGTCTTTCTTCTAAAAAATGTAAATTATTCTTCAAATTTCATGTTTAGAAAATTGAAAAAAAAACATTTTTATTTATATGAAACCATCAATAGCCTAAAAACATATTAAATCTATTGACTAGGGTTTTTATCAAAATTCGTTAAGTATTTTTGATCGAAAGTGGTTGAGTTAAGGATTTTAACCCCACAAAAATGCTAGGGGGTTTCGATAGGAACCCCATGGTTAGCATAACTCTCCAAAGGACAAGAAAAATCTAACATTTTCAAGCCTTCAGAGCTCAATATGAGGGCTCAAATGGGAAAATATTGGCAAACTCCATATACAAGACACAAGTACTCAGAACAAACTTTCCAATGGTTATGATTTTAATAAATTTTGAGTTTATTATGCATATTTAGTTTGACGTCAATCAAAAGTAGGTTTTTTACCAAACATCAACCTCTGTGTTCGAAGTTCATGGAAAAATAGTAAATGAGAGAAAAAATTCTAAAAAATATATGTGCATTAGGTATTGAAGTTTTCTTTCTATCAAAAAATTAAAAATTGAAATTGGACAAATACACAACCAATTACAAGCTATGAAGTGAACATATATCAAAATTATAGTTAAGTCAATTTCAAACATTAATAAAATATGAAATACTTAGGATAAAGTCATGAAACCAATTATAGACACTAGATATGGTTATTACAAAACTAAATTAGAAATAATCAACTTGATATCTATTTTAGAAAAAGAAGTTATGCTTTGAAGTGAATGTCAATCTTTAAAAATGCTATTTTTAGAAACATACTAGTTTTCGTGGGAGATAGAAAAATTGATTCAAATCAATTCCAAATTTTATATATATATATATATATATATATATATATGCAGAAATATTAAAAGACTTTAATTTACTCCATCTTCCAATTTGTAATCGTTTAGCAGCAATATGCATCTAAAAGTGAAGTTTTTTTTAATTTTTAGAATGTACATTTCAGTGTCTATTCAGGGAAAAAAGTGTAACCCACTATTGTGGGTTAACCCTGTGAGCAACTGATTCATCTGTCCCTCTCAGTTATTTACTCTGTTAAATACACATTTGAGTGTACAATACTCAAAATCCCTTTAGACCTATTGGCATTGCTTAGAAAATTGGTCTTGGCATATTTCCCTAGTGTGTAATACTTGCACACCTCATGCTTGTTGACCATTATCTTAAGCAATCCCATAACTATTTCCTTGAGCACATTAAGTTCTCCATGATGAAGATGGCCATCCTCCTATGCAACAATTCTCTTTCCCTTCTACTACTTCTTACCAATGCATGAAATGACTCAAGTTGTAACTGAAACAAGATGCCATGCCTAACTCCGATATAACCGTTGTCCTCCAAAGTAGAGACTGATATCAAATTCTTTTTTATGGTTGGGACATTTAGTACCTCCTCCACTAATATAGATTTTCCAAACTCCCTTTGAAACTTGACTATTCCAACACCAAATGCATGGTACTGTTAGAATAACTAAGAGGGGGGTTAATAAGTTAATCACTTTCCCAAATCAAAATGTATAATTCAAAACAACTACTTCAACTTCTGCTACTCGGTAAACATAAAATACTTTCTCTATCTGTGCTTTTACCGATTATCAGTCTAAACTTTATAATAGTTACCAATCAAATCTAACATGTAATATGCAAAGTATGATAACAAACAAATATCACAATCAACACATAACACAAGAGATTTAACGTGGAAACCATGTGAAGGGAAAAATATCCTGGGACCAGCAACCCAAAAATATTCACTCTTTTGAAGTGAGGTCGGTGAAGACCCAACCCTGTTATAGGTTACAAACACACTATTAGGTGTGACCTTGTTAGAGGAGTTTAGACCAACCGTTATCGTCCAACCAGCATTCACTATGGGGTTGACAGGAAAACAATGTTCATTCTATGAATAATACATAAAAGACTTTATAGTCCACTCGGTTAAGATATTTGACTGTGTACAATGGTTAAATATGTAACAGTAGATGATCTTCCTTAATACAACTTCAATTGCAAATTAAAAATCAATATTTATCTCATACAAATCCTTCTGATCAATATAACACTTCAGATTCAATCAATGTATCAACTTACTGTCCGTCGGTAATTACTCTCTATCGCTCGGTAATTGTTCTACAAATAGTTCTTACTAACTAGTATGATTAGAATTCATGAAACTTGTTCATGTGATAACTCTGCAGTATCTTCTTCTTCCGGCAATATTTCATTATGAAATCATCAGTCTCTTATATAGACATGTAAATCATTTTCTTCTCCTCCATCTTATTTTTTCGCTTAATCATCTTCGTTGATTTTTCTGCTTTAAGCTTCCTTGACTGACATGTCAATAACACATTTCAATCTGCTCCATTAGATCTTCCTTTAATTATGTTAGCCGTTGATCTTCATAACAAACATTATCTGTTACCTAGATTTCATACACTTTCTAGCTCATCAATCTTATCGGCTAAACTAATCATTTAATTCATTTCTGTTCTACTCAGTTAACAAAGAAATGTGTTGGTGAACACAAGCTCGGTTAACATTGTGCTCGGTATACACTACACTCTGTTGGTGTATACTGAAATGCTTCATTTACCAACAACACTGCTTTGTGTCTTTTAGCTCTATTCTTCATCATAGATGAATGCAACATAATAAAGTCAATATCATAAGGTCATAGACTCATCAAAAAGTTACTCAATGTATTCCTTATCCTCATCTGACATACACATCTTCCTCATGTAGATATTTATGTTCTTCATCTCTTTCACCTTTCTTCTGATGTATCGGTATAGTAACTTACAAGATAAGTGCTATCAAACTAGTTGATATCAATGACAACATAATATTGATTTAATCATATTCCATATCTAATCAGCAACTCCTCAATGATCTTTAATCATAGATTCTTCAATTAGGTTCCAAATCAGTTGTAGTTCATCAATCTCTCCCTTTGGCATTGATGGCAACTCAAGTAATATGAAACATACCATACACATACCAAACATGTATTCTACAACTCTGTGAACAAATGTTGTAAGTCGAATAGACTTAATATGTTTAATCACTATGTTACTAAACATTTGTAATGCTATGATGCCAATTATCAAATATGCTCTTTTCAGTTCTCCTATTCCTACTTCTGTTCTCAGTAACTGATCTTCAATGCTCTTTTCCTTTCAGATCATCTCTCCCTTAGATAGTTCTCATCGATGCATGTTTATCTTTCCTCTCATATTATTTATCTCTCCCTTTGACAACAATGCCAAAGAAACAAACAAACAAACATCTCTTCAGTAGCCAAGTAACTCTCTGTTGTCCATTACATTCTCTGTATCTTTGTATACTGATATCCCAATCTGTTTCAGTTTTCCAAACTTAATCACAACCTTGAACATGATCCAAAGTGTGAACTATGCTACATCAACATAAATGATCTTCTAATAAGATTAGGTTGATGCAACATCTAGATCACCTTAGTGATTGGTAGACAGGGGATGGACCCCAAGTCTAGTCCTCAAGTATTCAAATGTGTCCTTCAGTAGAGGCTTTGTAAAGATATCTGCAAGTTGTTCTTTAGATGTGATAAATTATAACTTCACTTGCTTCTCCTGCACTTGTTCTCTTAATTAGTGATACTTAATAGATATATGCTTTTTCTTAGAGTGCATCACTGAATTCTTTGAAATATTAATGGCACTAGTGTTGTCACAATATATAATCACCGGGTCAGTGATTTCCTCATTCATTCCTTCCAACACTCACTTGATGTATGCAATGTTTGAGCAATTAGTAGTAGTAGCAACATACTTTGCTTCAGCTGTAGATTGAGAAATACAAGCCTGCTTTTTACTTGTCCAAGTTACCAGTCTTTCACCAAAGAAAAAAGTTGCTTCGGTGGTGCTTTTTCTATCATCTACATTTCCAACCCAATCAAAATCGGTTTATACCTTCAGCTCAAAATTTCCTTCCTTAGGATACCATATGCCATAATCCTCTATCTTTTTCAAGTATCTTAAGATTCTTTTAGTAGAAATCATGTGTGATTCTCTAGGATCAACAAAAAATCTAGCAACAATTCCCACAACATGTGCTATATCTAGTCTACTGTGAACTACATACATTAGCTTACCAATTGTGGATCGATAAAAGTGTCTGATTTACCTCTGTAGTTTCATCCTCCTTTGTCAGTTTACATCTAGTATCCATCGGTGTTCCCACAGGTTTAGCATCTTCCATGCCAAATGTCTTCAATACTTCTTTTATGTATTTAGATTGTGTGATGAATATCCCATCACTCTGTTGAATCACTTGTAGTCCTAGAAAGAACTTAATCTCTCTGAACATAGAAATTTCAAACTCCTTTTTCATTTCATTAGCAAAGGCTTTACATATGTGATCTTTTCTTCCAAAAATAATAGCATCCACAAATATCTCAGCAATAAGAATAGTATCATCAGTATCACCTTTCATATACAAATTGTTGTTTTCACTTGTTCTAACAAATCCAATACTTAGCAAGTAAGTATGCAGCCTTTCATACCAGGCTCTCAGTGCTTGCTTCAAACCATATAAAGCTTTGTGTAATCTACATACCATGTCTATGTTGTCTGGATAAACAAACCCTTCAGGTTGTTCTATGTAGACCTCTTCTTCAAGTATACCATTCAAAAATGTTGACTTCACATCCATTTGATAGACTTTAAATTTCTTGTGTATAGCATATGCAAGTAGCATTCTAACTCCTTCCAATCTAGCAACAGGTGCAAATGTTTCACCATAGTCAATGCCTTCTTCCTGTGCATATCCCTCGCATACCAATCTAGCTTTATTTCTTGTAACTACACCATTTTCATTCAACTTGTTCCTGAATATCCATTTAGTACTGATAACATTCTTTTTCTTTGGTCAGGGTACTAAACTCCAAGTTTTGTTCTTCTCTATTTTCTCTATTTCCTCTTTCATTGCATTAATCCATTCATCATTCTCTACTGAAACTTTTACATTTTTCAATTCAAATTCACAAACTAGACATGTACCTTGTCTTGCTTTGCTCCTATTTTGTATTCCAGCTTGTCTATCTCCAATAATTTGTGTCTCAGGATGATGTCTCCTAACAAATCTATCCATTAGTCAATCTCTTCTCTCTTGTTCATCCTGTTCAGGTTAATTAGCCTGCTCGGTAGCTCCATCATGTTCATCGATTTGTTTTTCCTGTTGCTCTGCATTGTTTTCCTGCTGACTGGTTATAACAGGTTGCGACTTTGGTAGATACTCTAATTGTTCAATGTAAGTGAATCTACTGTAGTCTTTTGGTTCCTTTCTACTTTCCTCTGTGTTCTTGTCATCAAACTCATCAACAAAGACATTAGTACTTTCAATTATCTTATTTGTAACCTTATTGAGACATTTATATGCTTTACTTTTAGTAGAATATCCTAAGAATACCCCTTCATCTCTTTTTGAATCAAATTTTCCATTTCTCTCATCTTTCAGAATAAAGCATTTACTTCCAAAAATCCTAAAATAACTTACAATAGGTTTGTGTCCAAACCATAATTCATAAGGTGTCCAATTGGTGTCCTTCTTCAGTTGTACTCAGTTAAGAACATATACAACTATACTGATAGCTTCTCTCTAATATGTCTGAGCAACATTCTTTTGTATCATCAGTGTTCTAGCACAGTCAATTATTGACCTGTTCCTTCTTTTAGCAATGCCATTTTGCTGAGGTGTCCTCGTGCAGAGACCTGTCTCTTAATACTATGCTCATTACAGAAATTAGTAAATTCATCAGAGATAAATTCACCTCCTCTATCAAATCTTAAGCATTTAATTTCTTTACCAATCTCTTTTTCTACCTTAGCTTTATACCATTTGAACATTTTAAAAGCTTTAGATTTCTCTTTCAAGAACATAACAGTCATCAGTCTAGTATACTCATCAACAAAAAGAATAAAGTATCTATCACCTTAACAACTCTGAGTTCTCATAGGACCACACAGGTTGGTATGAACGAACTCAAGTATCTTCTTTGTTGAGTAGTCTTTGCTTTTGAAACTAGACTTAGTCATCTTACCTTTTTGACATTCATGGCACATAGCATGATCATGTTTTGACAAGTTAGGCAAACCTCTAACTCTCCTCTTTTTGCTAATCTTGATCATGTTGTCAAAGTTCACATGGCATAATCTTTTATGCCACAACCATGCATCTTCATCCTTCATTAACAAACCAGAAGACTGATCAATATCAAGATAAAATAAGTTACCTCTGGATTGTGTACCAGTTTTGACAAGTCTTCCTCCATCATCATAAATCTTCACCTTTTTTCTCTCAAAAGCAAGTCGGTGGGCTAAATTTTTTAGTTGTGCCACACTTAATAGATTATAGTTCTATCTATCTACCCAGTATGCATTTTCACATGTTATTATATCATTAATCATTAGTGAACCCTTACCTCTTACCATACAAGGTGCATCATTGCCCGGTCTCACAGATCCTCCATTGCATTCATCAAGTTGATCAAATTTATCTACATCACCGGTCATATGATGTGTACAACCACTGTCTATGATCCATGTATCATTTCTATTTACTCTAGAGATCAATGTTGTCTCCTCATGTTTCTCTTCTTCCTCTGAGTCATCTTTCATAGCAATAAATACAACTTCTATGTCATCATCAGAATCAGACTTAGATTCAATATCTTTGACTATGTAACATACCTTTTTTCCTTTGTCATAATTGTCTCGGTTATCTCTATTATTGTGTTGGTAGCCTCTATTGACTCTTCTCCCATAGCTTCCTTCTGATCGGTCTTTGGATCTATCACCATATTTCTTATGTGGACATCTAGCAGTGATGTGGCCAACCTCTTTACAATTAAATCATGCCAAAGGTAGCTTACCTCTATATCTTCCTTTTCCTTTGGGTAATCTTCTGGCCATAAGAGCTTCAAGCTCATCAAGTTCATTATCGGTATTGCTATCAGTATCATCATTCTTATTTTTCCAACTAGACTTAATAATCTTCAAAGAAGACATGAAAGAGGATTCCAAAAAAGGAAACATTGTTATCAAAATTATTCAATTCAAAGGTTGTAAGCTTACCAATCAGTGTGTCTAGAGTAAGGTTGGATGTAGCCCTTGTTTCATGAATTGTAGAGATCCTGATTGCATAAACTGGTAGTAAAGTTCTAAGAATCTTGCTTATTACTGTTTCATCATCAATCACTCCATCAGATGCTCTAATAGCATGTACTACCTCTTTCAGTCTATTTGAGTACTGCACAATGTTCTCACCTTCCTTCATCTTCATATAATTGAATTTTCCTCTTATGCTTTCAACTCAGGCTCTCTTAACATTCAAATCTCCACTCTATATTAGTGCAATTTTCTCCCACATGGCTTTGGCAGTAGTGCATCCCTTGATGTCTTCAAATTAGGCATCAGTAGGTAGCAACAAGTTCCATCATAGTAATATTGTGTTCATGCGTATCTTTTAGTTGATCAAGAGTTAAGGGACCAAAGGTCGGTTCAATGTAGCCATTCTCCATCAGTTCTAGTGAAAAATTCCCAATTCTAGATTTGTGCAACTTCATCCTGCTTTGCCATACTATGAAGTTCTCTTTGTTCAGTCTTGGCACTTCCCTCTTAGACATCTTGAGACCTTTGTGCTGAAGTCCTTAAAACTATGTTCTAATCAATCAATGCTTTGATACCAATTTTTAGAATAATTGAGAGGGGGGTGAATCAGTTAATCACTATCCCAAATCAAAATGTATAATTCAAAACAACTACTTCATCTTCTGCTACTCGGTAAACATAAAATACTTTCTTTGTCTGTGCTTTTACCGATTATCAGTCTAAACTTTATAATAGTTACCAATCAAATATAACATGTAATATGCAAAGTATGATAACAAACAAATATCACAATCAACACATAACACAAGAGATTTAACGTGGAAACCATGTGAAGGGAAAAACCACCTGGGACCAGCAACCCAAAAATATTCACTCTTCTGAAGTGAGGTCGGTGAAGACCCAACCCTATTAAAGATTACAAACACACTGTTAGGTGTGACCTTGTTAGAGGATTTTAGACCAACCGTTATCATCCAACCAACATTCACTATGGGGTTGATAGGATAACTATGTTCATTCTATGAATGATACATAAAAGACTTTATAGTCCACTTGGTTAAGAGATTTGACTGTATACAATGGTTAAATATGTAACAGTACATGATCTGCCTTAATACAACTTCAATTGTAGATTATAGATCAATATTTATCTCATACAAATCCTTCTGATCAATATAACACTTCAGATTCAATCAATGTATCAACTTACTATCCATCGGTAATTACTCTCTATCACTCGGTAATTGTTCTGCAGCTTAGTTCTTACTAACTAGTATGATTAGAATGCATGAAACTTGTTCATGCGATAACTCTGCAGTATCTTCTTCTTCTGGTGATATTTCATTATGAAATCATCAGTCTCTTATATAGACATGTAAATCATTTTCTTCTCCTCCATCATATTTTTTCGCTTAATCATCTTCGTTGATTTTTCCACTTTAAGCTTCCTCAGCTGATGTGTCAATAACACATTTCAATATTTTCCATTAGATCTTCCTTTAATTATGTTAGTCATTGATCTTCATAACAAACATTATCTGTTACCTAGATTTCATACACTTTCTAGCTCATCAATCTTATCGGCTAAATTGATCATTTAATTCCTTTTTGTTCTACTCGGTTAACAAAGAAATGCATTGGTGAACACAAGCTTGGTTAACACTGTGCTCGGTATACACTACACTACATCGGTGTATACTGAAATGCTTCATTTACCAACAACATTGCTTTGTGTCTTTCAACTCTATTCTTCATCATAGATGAATGCAACATAATAAAGTCAATATCATAAGGTCATAGACTCATCAACAAGTTACTCAATGTATTCCTTATCCTCATCTAACATATACATCTTCCTCATGTAGATATTTTTGTTCTTCATCTCTTTCACCTTTCTTCAGATGTATCAGTATAGTAACTTATAAGATAAGTGTTGTCAAACTAGTTGACATCAATGACAACATAATACTGATTTAATCATATTCCATATCTAATCAACAACTCCTCAATGATTTTTAATCACATATTCTTCAATTAGGTTCCAAATCAGTTGTAGTTCATCAGGTACTTGGCATTGTCTCCAAGCTCAATATTGAAATCTAACTCATTCTCCTCCAACTTGGTGAAATACTTTTTGACTCGAGTCATGTGGTAAGAAGCCCCACTATCAATATACCACACATTGTTAGCAACTAAACCGAAGAGACAAGAAATGAGTGAAAACTCATTCTCAAATGGTATTGTAAACACATTCACCTTTGTAGTGACTACAACCTACTTTTTACATTTTTTTCCTTATTCAAACACTAGTAGCATAGTGACCTAAATCATGGCAACAAAAAAACTTCACTTTACTTAGATCTTTCTTCCCATTCTTAGAAGAAGACCCTTCACTTGGCCTTTTTATTACCCTTTCTTATAATAGAAAGGTTTTCTTCATCTTCAATGTTCTTCATCTAATTTCATTGATGATCACTTTCTTGGACCTCTTCCTAGAAAAAAAAATATCCCAAAGCCTCGCCAAATCAGGTAGACAATCTTGATTGACAACATACTTGAAAATCATTTCCCCATGCTTCAAAAAATAATTCAAGACTATACACAATAGCTCATCTTCACTCTTGAACATCTTGGTATTGTGCAACTTGTCTTTGAGCATCATCTTACAATTCTAATAGTCGCTCTAATATAGTTTCATGAGCATTTCCTACATCTCCTTGGTAGTGTCTTTTCCCAACAAAAAGGGGATCAAGTAAGCTCTTACCCCATCAAGGATAATCCTTTGCACCTTCACCTCATTAGCTTCATGTGCATCTAGGGCAATGAGATCATTCATTAGTGGAGCCACTTCTATAGTAACATAAGCCCACAACATGTTCCCCTTGATAATTGACGCAATTTAAACCTTCCACTACAAGTATTTTGAGGTTCCCTCAAGCCTATCCTCATATCAAACATTGGTTTCTATTGTAGATAAAACCCTCAAATAAATTGAAAATAGAAATATAATTTTTTTCTTTCATTTTGTGTCACAAAACTTGGCTTTGTATTCAGAGTTTAGAGCTCTAATATTTTTTTAATCTCTAAAACTTAGCTATAGATTAACTGCTCAAATAAATTAGGGAATAGGAAAAATAATTTTAATCTATCTTCTTTATAACCATCAATACTCTAGGCTATTTAACATCACTAAATAGCATAAGAAAATTCACATGAAACCAATAAAAAAATGACACAAATATACCTAGGAAACCCCAATAGAGGGAAAACATGCAAACACATGTTTATTCATCTTTGGGAGAAAGAATTCATACAAAAAATTACAAGTTTTCCACAACAATTGCATAGAGATAATTTTAGCCTCACAATCCTCTTTCTCTGCCTATCTACTCACTCTTATTGAATCTCCAAATTGTGCTAATAAAAATTGTGCCTTAGCCTCAACTCATAGACTCAATTTGTAAGTTTTAATCCAAGATACCTCATTGCATTCAACTCTTATATTTAGACAACATTTCTATATTTAGACATCTTGCATGAATTACATCTATTACAAAGGAACTATGACTTGTACCTAAACTCGGGGCCTTTGATTATAGCTAGATAAGTTCAAGCCAATTGTCAGTATATATAACTACAAAAGTACTAAGGTATCAAAACCCATAAGTTAATTGATCATCCAATTTCAAGGTGATTACATTAAAATTAATATAATCTTCTATCCTTCAAACCTTAAAAATTATTCTGCATTATTTTTGTTTGTACATAGAGAGAGAAAATTAAATGGCATGCTCTATAATCATGAGAAAGAATTTTGAAATAGAAAAGAAACATAAGTTATAGATTCTTCTTGGAGTGCGTAACCCGTCTAATGAAATGTGTGAAACAAGAAATTCAGTCTTGAAGAAAGTCTGTTTAATACTACCTTAACATTTAATTTAAATTTTGTGGAAAAAATATTTAATATTTAAATAAAAAGATTAAGAATGTCTCAATTTTCTCATTAAAATCTCTTAAAATTACATGTAGCTAAGAGGTTGAAAATGCTATGGGATTATTTAAACCTATACAACTACTCAAGTCTAATTGTTGTAGGCATGAGTACCGTGTGGTCCAGTTTGCCTTGATGCCACCATGGAGCTTATTTAATCTTCTACAATTCTCAAATTCAAGTCCCGCAACTGTGACAGGTTGCCAATGCTATCAAGGAGCTCCTTTAATTATTCAGACTATTCCAAGTTCAAGTATTACAACTATGAAAGTTTCCAATGCTACCGGGGAGCATCTTTAACCATTTACAGTACACATTCAAGTTTAAGTGTTACAACTGTGACAGGTTTCCAATGCTACTACAAAGGTTGTTTAGACTTATACATCATTTCAGGTTCAAATGCTGCAACTGCAACGGGTTGCTAGGAACATTATTTAAACTTCTACATCATTCTAAGTTCAAATGCCACAATTGTAACATGCAACCAATGCTATCAAAAAGATTATTTAAAATTATACATCATTCCAACTTCAAATGTCACAATTGTAACATGTAACCAATGCTATCAGGGATATTATTTAAACTTTCACACTATTGCAAGTCAAGTCTTGTAGTTTTGATAGGTTGCCAATGTTATCAGGGAGACTATTTAAACTTCCCCACTCTCTAGAGTTTTGTTGGGATAAGGTGACTCAGCCTTATCATGATTTATTATTTTATTTATTCTTTTGGAAAGATGCCAAATGAAGACAAAATCTTCCATTAGGATGGACTTGGAGAAGAAAACATAATGTTTCCATTTTTCTTTGATTTATTCTCTTGGCTTTGTTTTTAAAGCAAGAGTTGTGCATAGAGAAAGTTTCTAAAATAATTTTTAGATGCGTTGAATGTAGACACTTTAGAAACTGTTTCCTCTTGTACGAAATCTCTATAAGTACAAGGCATTTTTGTAGAGAATTGTAAGAGAGAGAATTATTTAAAGAGTGTTGTTATGCTGCCGAAATTATTATGGATATCACAGCTAATTACTCTTGGAGAGTTTTGGCTTTGGAGATTGTATTGTAACTTTTTTGTTGATAAAACAATTGAGTCTGGCTTTGGAGTGGTGGGTTTTTTCCCGTAAGGGTTTCCCACGTATATCTGGTGTTGTGTTTATGTGTTGAATCCATTTTTTGTATGTGTTTATTTAGCTTGCAATAGTCCAAGGTTTTGTGAGATAAATTTCAGCATCATCTCTCCTGTTAGGATTAGCATTTGGAAGCATTTCCACACTTTGGCTTCCTTTCAATTGGTATCAGAGCCTGGCCAACTTTGTTATTGTTAATGGGTAGACGGGTTTTTTGTGCTTATCTAGTTTCAGTGGGAGTTTTGCAGAGGAGTTGTTTTCATAATCTTATTGCAGGTTAGATATGGCAAGCACATCCAATAGATTAGAGATGGATAAGTTTAATGGCAGAAATTTTGAGCTATGGAAACTTAAAATGGAGGACATGCTTGTAGATAGAGATCTATGGGCTGCGATTTCTTCAATGAAACCTCAAAATACATCATAGGAAGATTGAGATAAGATGGATCAAAAAGCCAAGGGTCTGATAAGACTCTGTTTGGCTGATTCTGTACTCTTGAATGTTCATGAAGAGAAGACTTCAGCTGTTCTTTGGAAAAATCTTGGTGATATTTATCAAGGGAAATCCTTGGTAAATAAGTTATTTCTGAGAAAGAAGTTGTATTCTTTGAGAATGGAGGAAGGAGGTTCTGTTGCTGATCACTTGAATGCATATAATATGCTAATTGCTCAGCTAAATTCTATTGGTGATAAGATTGATGATCAAGATAAATGCATGTTTCTTTTATGTTCTTTGCCAGACTCGTGGGATCACCTTGTTATGTCTATTGGAAGCACAACAACCACTTTCAAATTAGAGGATGTGGTTGGTTCATTGTTATCTGAAGAGATGTGAAGAAAATCTTCTAAAATGGCTAAGGAGGCCCTAATTGCTCGTGGTAGAACAATGGAGAAAAGAAAGAAAAAGGACAAGAAAGGAAAATCCAAGTCTCTTGGAGATCTAAGTCTCCTGGTAAAAATTCCAAGGCAAAATGTTGGAATTGTGGAAAACCTGGTCATCTTTGAAAAGACTGCAAAGAGGAGAAGAAAAAGAAAGGTAAAAAGGATTACTCTGATTCAAACACCGATAAATCTTCTCAAGATGATGTAGATGCTTTTGTTACAGCCTTGGCAACACATGCATTAGAAGATGTGTGGTTGATAGATTCAAGTGCTTCTTTCCGCATGAAATTTCACAGAGATTGGTTCTCAAAGTATGAAGAGTTTGATGGTGGAAAGGTGTATTTGGGTGATAACTCTCACCTGAATATTGTTGGACGTGGTAGAGTCAAGATTAGATTCCCTGATGGTAGAGTGAAGGGGATCAATGGTGTACTACATATCCCTGGTTTGGCAAGAAACCTACTTTCAGTCAGCAAGCTTGGTGACATGGGTGTGCAGGTTGTTTTCTCGAGTGTTGGATGCAAGATGACAAGAAGCTCTATGGTGCTTGCTAAGGGTGTTAGGATGGGCACCTTGTATAGGTTGGATGCATGCATGATTTAGTGCAATAGCACTTATGTGAAGTCCAAGAAAAGGGCTTTAGATTCTTCATCCTCAATAGCAGAGCAAGAAAAGAAGAAGACCATTGTTTCAACATCTAATGGTCATGCTTTCTAGGTATCTAAGGGTGATAACACATTGGAGATGAAGCTCCCTGCTGAAAAGACAATGTTATGGCACCAAAGACTTGGTCACATTGGTGATAAGGTCCTTAGAGATTCAAAAATTAGAGCCTTGTTGAAGGCCTTGATGATTGTAATATGGAGTTTGACTTATGTGAACATTTTATTTATGGTAAACATCATCGTGTTTCCTATTATTCCAGTTCTCATAAGTCTTCTAGGGTTTTGGATTACATTCATTCAGATGTATTTGTTCTAGTTAATGTTCCTTCAATATCTAGATCTATGTATTTTGTCTCATTCATAGATGATTATAGTAGAAGGACATTTGTGTATTTCCTCAAAAGTAAATTTGAAGTTTTCAGTCGATTTAAGGAATTTAAATCCTTGGTTGAAAATTAGACTGGTAGAAAAATTAAGTGTTCGAGGACTAATAATGGTGGTGAGTTTTGTTCAACAGAATTTGATAGGTTTTGTAAGGATCATGGAATCGAGAGACATAAAACAACTCCATACACTCCACAACAAAATGGAGTTGTAGAAAGGATGAATAGAACATTGATGGAGAGGGCTAGGAGTATGTTGAGTGGTGTTGGCCTTGAACAAAAGTTTTGGGCTGAAGTTGTAGCCACTGCATGTTATTTAATTAATAGGTCTCCCACTTTAGCACTTGTTGAGAAGATGCCTATGGAGGCATGGTCTAGCAAGAAGCCCTCTTTGAGACATATTAGAGTCTTTGGTTGTGAGGCATATGCTCATGTGCCAAGTGAGAAAAGATCAAAGTTGGAGAACAAGGTAGTTAAGTGTATCTTCATTGTCTATGGTGTCGGTGTGAAAGGTTACAAGCTTTGGGATCTAGTTGCAGAGAAGGTGCTCTATAGTAGAAGTGTTATATTTCCTGAGTTGAAACCTTCCAACATTGATTTGCAGCCAGAGAAGGAAGAGAAACAGAAAAAGGAAGTAGTTCATATTCCTACTACCTCTAAGGAAGAAGAACTACGAGCTCCTGATGGACTTGATAATGGGGAGAGCCTAAACAGCTCTAAAAGTTTTGAAGAAGAGAAAGAACCCGAACCTCAAACTTTGAGGAGGTCTACTCGTGATAGAGAGTGACCTGATAAATTTGGTTATTCACCTGAGAGGTTTGGATATTCTTTGTTGGATTCTAGTTGTATATTTTCTTTGATTTTTAACACTGATGATCCTAGGACTGTTAGAGAGGCTATGGGTATACATGATGTAGATTCCTGGATGGAAGCCATGAATGAAGAGATGGCAGCATTGAAGAAGAATGCTACATGGCATTTGGTACCTTTGCCTAAAGGATGGAAACCTATTGGATGTAAATGGGTGTTCAAAAAGAAACTGGGCCTAGATGGAACTATTGAGAAGTATAAGGCATGGTTGGTTGCGAAGGGGTATTCACAGGTAGAGGGAATTGATTATGATGAAATATTCTCTCCTATAGCTAAGCTGACATCGATTCAATTTGTGTTATCACTTGCAGCAGCTTATGACTTTGAAGTTGAGAAAATGGATGTGAAGACAACATTCCTTCATGGTGATTTGGAGGAGGAAATTTATATGTCACAACCAGAGCATTTCATTAAGAAAGGTAAATAAAACCTTATTTGTAAGTTGAAGAAATCTCTATATGGTTTGAAACAGTCTCCTAGAATGTGGTATCAAAATTTTGACACCTATGTGTTATCTTTGGGATTTCTGAGATCTAAATATAACCGTTGTGCATATTATAAATCTGAAAATGGTCACATTCTTATCATAGTCTTGTATGTAGATGATATGTTGTTTATTGGGAATGGTAAAAGAATGATTTTAGATTTGAAGTCTCAATTAGCAGCACAGTTTGAAATGAAAGATCTAGGTTCCGCTAGATATATTCTTGGGATTGAGATCATCAGAGATAGAGCTAGCAGAAAGCTTTGGATGAGCTAGAGGAAGTATGTTAACTCTGTGTTGGAGAAATTCAGCATGACAACTTGTAGGTAGTTAGTTGTTCCAATATTACATGGGATGAAGCTTTCTATGGAGGATTGTCCAAAATCTCCTACTGAGATGGAGGACATGTCTAGAGTACCTTATGCAAGTGTTCTTGGTAGCTTGATGTATGTTAGGGTTTGTACGAGGCCAAACATTGCCCAAGCAGTGGGAGTCCTTAGTTGGTATATGGCTAATCCTGGAAGGGTGCATTGGGATGCAGTTAAGAGAGTGTTCAGATATTTGAGGGGCACATCTAAGTATTGCTTATGTTTTCATGGTAATCCTACTGTATCTCGACATTCTATTTGCATTCATGGATATGTGGATTCAGATTGGGAAGGTGATATTGACACAAGAAGATCCACCAGTGGATATGTTTTCATGATGTTTGGTGGTGCAATTAGTTGGATGAGCAAGCGACAGGTTGTAGCTACTTTGTCCACTACAGAAGCAGAGTACATGGCAGCTACTCATGCTTCCAAAGAGGCCATTTGGCTTAAGAGATTGTGTTCTGATATTGGTTTTGATGTAGGAAAAATTACTATCTGTTGTGACAGCTAGAGTGCTATCTATTTAGCAAAGAATGCTACTTTCCTTGCCAAAACAAAGCACATTGATGTACAATATCATTTTGTTTGTGATATGGTAGAAGATGGAAAGGTGAAGTTGGAAAAGGTTGCTAGTTTGGAGAATGTTGCAGATGCATTAACAAAGCCAGTGAGCACTGAAAAGTTTGATGGTGTGTTGGTTCTATGGGCCTTGGAGCCTACGCTGTGATACAGTAACTCTTGTAAGGTCTTCGTCAAGTGGGAGATTGTTGGGATAAGGTGACTCAACCTTATCATGATTTATAGTTTTATTTATTCTTTATGGAAAGATGCCAAATGAAGACAAAATCTTCCACTAGGATGGACTTGGAGAAGAAAACATAATGTTTCCATTTTTCTCTAATTTATTCTCTTGGCTTAGTTTTTAAAGCAAGAGTTGTGCATAGAGAAAGTTTCTAAAATAATTTTTAGATGCGTTGAATGTAGATGTTTTAGAAATTGTTTCCTCTTGTATGAAAACTCTATAAGTACAAGGCATTGTTGTAGAGAATTCTAAGAGAGAATTATTGGAAGAGTGTTGTTATGCTACCGAAATTATTCTGGATATCACAGCTAATTAATCCTGGAGTGTTGTGGCTCTAGAGATTATATTGTAACTTTGTTGCTGATAATACAATTGAGTCTAGCTTTGGAGTGGTGGGTTTTTTCCCATAAGGGTTTCCCAAGTATATCTAGTGTTGTATTTATGTGTTGAATCCATTTTCTGTATGTGTTTACTTAGCTTGCAATAGTCTAAGGTTTTGTGAGATAAATTTCAGCATCATCTCTCCTGTTAGGATTAGCATTTGGAAGTGTTTTCACACTTTGGCTTCCTTTCAAGTTTAAGTGCTGCAACTGTGATAGGTTTCCAATACTATCAAGGAGCTTATTTAAACATATACAACCACTCAAATCCAAGTACTACATCTGTTGTTTATTAATAAGTGAAAATAATGGAGACATAGTATGAATGATGCTATTTGTTGGTTGCATAATCTTCACTTGCTTGATGTTGCCCACAAACTTGGAGTGATATTTATTCCTTAGTGCTCTATTTGTCTTCCTTGTTGTTTTAAGGATATTATTTATTGTAAGGGTGCAATTTTCCATCCTTAACCATATCAAATTTATGGGAAACGTCGCTCAAATGTCTCCATGAACGCACACATTTTGCAAATGAAGGTAGTGAATATCCACTCTGTACAATAATTAATATCTTTGTAGATTATTTATCTTGAGCTGAAGGCGAGAGACATTGATATTATTGTATATAGTGCTTAAATGGGCACACTTCTATAGTCCGGTACCTTGTTTTCTCCTTTGCAATGGATCCCCCAAAATCTCGCAAATGGTCATGTATATCTAATGTACCTTTATCATCAATCTTTTTTTTAGAAACTTCATTAAAAGTTTAGATATAACAGTCTCTACAAGGATTTCCAGAAGATAATGTGTAATCTTTTACCTTCTCCAATGAAGAAGCAAGCGATGTCAACAAATATTTCCTTTTCAATATTAGTAAGAGCACTACAACTCATGTAAAATTTGTCATAAATTTCTTGATGGAGGATGATGTCTTGAAGTTCTTTTGTCCAACAACCTTCATTATTTTTCTTATCAGACAAAAGGATCCAATCACTTCCAGTGAAAGGGGATGCCCCCTTACAAGCTTCCACCATTTTTGTGGATAGATCTTTATAATTGGGAGTTGGAGATGATCTAAGAAAAGTGTACCAACTAAATAATTAGAGACCCTCATTAATCTCCAACCCACTCATTTTATGGATGAATTCAGATGGAACATGACCATTACTGAGAATGTGTATGTTTCTAGAAGTAATAAAAACTCTACTATAGGGGTTGTTGGGCATTGAGTTAGGTCGCGGGGATACCTCCTACATAATAAATAAATAAATACTCTACTACAGGGGCTAACCAATCCCCAATGAAAATATTCATTTTTTCAACAGAAACCACATCATCCAAAATTAGTAGCACTTGTTTTCCTTCCAAATGATCTCTCGAATAAGAAATGACCTAATCAACAATGTCTCCAACATAAAGAAATCTATAATTTAAACTAATAGGATTTGTCGACTTTATTATAAATAGAATTCATTTGATTGAATTAAAATTCATTTGTTTTTGTTTTTTTCCATCAAAGTGACCAAAGTCACTAAAATATCAAAGTGCATAAACTTAAATGTCAAAGTACAAAAAAATTGCCCACCCAATTGAGGATGATATCAGAGAAATGTCTATGAATCCCAACTATAAAAGAAATTAATGAGAACCCAGTTGAAAACCATGGCACACATCTATGAATCCCAACTATAAAAAGAAGTTAATGAGAACCTAGTTGAAAACCATGGCACGAAAGATAAACTCATCAAGGTGAGCTCTAATACCAGTTGAAAACATCGGTGCATAGAAGAAACCCAAAGTTGAGCTCTGATATTCTATTTTCGATTCATCCAATTTATAGCTGATTACATATTAAATTCTACAGAAACTATAATTCAAAGTTAGCTGAAGCATTAATGGTGGACAGTGGAGTAGACGATTGAGAACGACACTGAGGCAACTGCAGTCAACTTGTGTGGCTACATGTGTTTCATATTTTTGGTCTGTGCCGACCATGAAAGTTAATGGATAATTTATTTATACTTCCTACCAACCCAGGAGAACAAAAGAAATGTAGAACCAGATAACAATGACATTAAAATTTATTTTATTTTAAATAAATTTTTAAATATTTTCAAAATAAAACAATTCAAATTAATGTAAATCATTTAAAATAAAATATAATTTATTAATATATACATAATTTAAACTACTCGTAAATTTAAAATACTTAAACTAGTTTTTATTTATAATGACTTAATTTTTAAAAAACATAACTTTTAAAATTAAAAAGTATGTTTTTAAAATAGATCAATCTATATTTAAAAAATGTTGTTTGTCAAATTAATTTTTTAATTAATTATGAGATAAAATTAAATAATTACAATGTAACATTTTAATCAAACAAAATTTTTTAAAAATATAAAGAACTTTCAAAATATTAAACCATAATTTTTATCAATCCCAAATTCCTAGTAATAGTTTAAAATTGTAAAAATAATTTTATGATTAATTGGTCTTATAAAAAAGCAATCTTATAATTTCAATCATTTAAGTAATCTTACAATTCAAAAATATTAAATTTCCATAGTTCATAGTGACAATAAGATTTTTTTTTCTCATTTAACTGTCTGATTATTTTTACATCAATGTTTTGGATGATACTCTAATCAGAATGTAAAGAGAGGATATAGAAAAATAGATAATTGATCATAGAATGCAATTCTAAATATTGATGTTGATAATTTTATTAATTTTTTTATTTTAAACAAAACTTAAAAAATTAAATTTTAAATATTACATATGCAAATAAAATTTAATTTTTTAAATTTTGGCATTCATTAGGCATCAATGAAATAACAAGTAAACTAGTAATCACACCTTGGTGTGTAATGAGTACATTGAAGAGATTTATTAGATGGTTTAAATAAAATCCGTGTATATTTTATATACAAATTTTTAGTTAATGAGATCAATTAGTATACTGTTTAGTTTATGATATTGCTTGTGTAGAAAATGACTCAATGATAGAGTCGTAGCTTAAATTATGCATCCACTTTTAGGAATCCAAAAATAATTGAAAGAATTTAACCTATAAATCTTTCAATTTTGGTAGAGTAATCATAGTTTTCCTTTCAAAAACAAGTCAAAGTCATGACTTGCATATATTATCATTCTATGGACCTATGTGCAATTTTAGTGTCTAGAATATGATGTTTAAGTTCAAGTTTATCATTTTAGTTTTTACTATGCTTAAATAAATTAGGTTAGAAAGGGTGAAATATTATGTTTAATACATGATTTGTATATATTATATATGATTGAGGATGTGATTGCATGAATATTTTCAATTTATATAACTATAAAGATGCATTCAAAATTATCCTAAATTATAATTTATGAAGCTTTTTGATGATCAAGAAGTTTAGATACATTTTTATGATAAAGAAGTTGAGATTTTCCTAAAATTGTATTATTATATGATGGTTGAATCAATAAGAGATATCATTTTAGGTTATTAAATTCTTACATATTATAATCATACTATTTCTAATTTACATTATTACAAATTTCTCGCATACAGAGGGAAAGAAATAAAAAAAACCATTGTCTTCCCAATTGTGATGTAAAAGATATGAAATTGTAAACAATAATTGAAGATCATTATATTATATATTTTTTAATACAAAAGTTTAATTTGTATCCAGATTTACTTCATAATATATTATCTAGACGTGTGTCTTGATGTGTCCAATTTTATTTAAAATTATATTTTAATATAAAAATTTAAATTTATAATGAGACTAATTATGCCTAATCTCCTTGGTCTAAATATTAGTTCTTCATTATTTAATAGATATAAAAGTATATCCAGTGAATCTTCTTAACCATCCAGTGCACGTCATAGCAATGAATGTCTAATGATAATGTGTTGTCCACAAGATAAAAACCATGTTTATATGGGAATTTTGTTATTTGGGATCTAGTCATTATAAACTTGTATATAGGAGTCAAGATATTCCTTAGCCTTTAAAGCTATTTGGAAGAAAAAAAAGTTTATTGATTTTCCAAACAAAATACTTTTGTATATTGGCTTATGTTCATGATATAATTGGATTAATATATACGATTATAAATGCTTTCTTAATGTCTTTTAAATATATTTAAGTTAATTAACTCAATCACAACTTGGACATGTGGCTTTAAATAAATTGGTGTAAAACTTTTGAAAAGCTATCAAATCATTTCAGTTTTAAGAATCACGAGTTATAACTTTGTATTGAAATGTGGTACAATTATGTTAAAATGATTATTTTTATATTTTCTACATATCTGGTAATCTTGTAAGCTCAAGTTACTTAATTTTCTCATGATAACAGTAAAAAACCTACAGAATGGAAAATGGGTTCAATTCAATTTACAATTGGTATAGAGTTGGGCAAGTAGAAAAGTGAGATCTATAGTCTTTGGTTAGCTATTTTCATTGCCTTAAAAATCCTAAAGCCTATCATTACCTTTAACCAATATTAATTATTTATTTTCCGTCAGTTTTATTGAGATATTTTTAATTTGATAATCACTCTTTAGAAGAAATTTGATGTTTTCATCACTTGGGATTGCCAGTGGATTTGATATTTTATTGATCTATCTATTATTTTGCCAACATCTTTACCAAATTAGGTTCACTTATAGTGACTGCTAAGTCTTCTCAAGAATGATATCTCTTAATGTACATCTTACGTTGATTTTTCTAAATATAGGTATGCTATATAAGGGTTTTAAATGTTTTAGTCCCTTAAAATCAAGATGCTTTAATACATCAATGGATTTTAGTAATTTAAATTATGTCAATTGTACAATATTCAATACCCAAGCACAAAACAAACAATACATAGCATGAAATCATAGTAGCAAACTGTATAACCTACATACCTTATGCAATTGTAATTTCCAAATTGTGCCTATGACTTGTGAGATGATAAATGGTGTTGTTGAGTTTGCAAATACTTATGTGAAATCATAATCATCATTCCTTGATTTAAATCTACATTGGTATGAAAAACAACATAATGGCCAAGTGTGAAATCATGGTCATCATACCTTGATTTAAATCTACATCATTAGGTGAAAAATAACATAATGCAAGTCGTATATGAAGTTTTAAAGAGAAAAAATACAATTGTACATACAAAATAACATGAATCCACATTTTTTTCAATATGCAATTTATTTGGAAAAAGAAAAAAAATTAAATTAAAAATTGTGTTTGCAAAATTGGTGAAAAAACCTTGCAAATTTATGGCTAGCTCACTCAACCTATAAAATTTCATGTGAGTACTTGGTTTGTAATCTATGCCTCAAGTTGTAATCAAGGATGGAACACTCATTTATCTTTGTGGCCTACTTTAATGTATCAACTAGTAGCTCAAAATATGGATATGTGGAGCAATGTGTGAAGTGTTTGTGAAGGAGGACACGTAATAAGATTTCCCATGTTAACACCCACGTGATACTTCATGACTAACCGAAAATGGTGTCATATACCAACTTCATGCTACCTTTGCATTGCATATTGAGAGTCCCAAAATCAGAGAGCTTGGTAACTAATATGAGAGATTACCTTAGTGAGAATATAATGGCACATATGCTTGAGCTTGTAAAGTACTATCTAGATTCAAGAACCCTTGTTTGTGCTATATTTGAGCTTGCTTGTGCAATGTCTTGGCTCAGTGGTGGAGAAATTGTACTCTTCATGAAAGAGAGATCACAAGTTCAAATCCCATTGGGCGGTAGGGTATGTACGCCTCATTTTTAGTACAATTAGGTGCCTTCCGAAAGGAGTACAAGGTAGTCTCATATTGGTGTCACCATATGTAGACCCAAAAATACACGATTGGTAACATGGACTATAAAAGGACATTTACTTTCCTTTCCTTTATCGCATGTGTTGCATATTATAAAGAATCAATCCAAAGTTCAAGTCTTTGTTTCATTGTTTTAATAGGAAAATAAACATCTTTCAAATGGTTAAATTATTAGTTGGTTTGTGGACTTGTGTAAGAATTTTTTGATCATTGACCTAATTATGTGTTGGACAACATGCACATAATTTTGAATTGACTTTTTCCATAGCTTTTAGAATACATTTAATTTCTAAAAGGATTGATGGAGTGGGATATTTGTATAGGAATATAATCTTATCTGCATATGCATATTATCCATACTCATTAATGAGGAGGCCCAATTATTAGATTGATTATTCTCTAAAGAATTTCTTATTTATTCATGTACTCAAAGAAATCCTAATCTATCTTCAAATGGGATAGGTCATACAAGTAGAGAAAGATGGCATTTAGATAGATATGAATAAATTTGGGAAGATGAGGCTAAAATCATTGATGACACACATTAAGGTCAAAGGGTGTGGCATACCACTTGTAGATCCTAAAAAATTTCTTGGAGGATTTTGTCTAGACATTCAAAATCTCTATACAGACTTGGTGACAACCAAAATCCAATTTGATCTTATTGAATTATTTTCTAAGAGGTTGGAACTTGGAATAAAGAAAAAAAGACATTGTCAATTTTGCCAAGTTCTATTTTTTTGCACGTTGACATAAAGACATCAGTGGATTATTTTCGCTTTGGTTCCTTTTCCATGCATCACTAGTTGTGATCAATAATTTGCAAGAAAAAGCAAGGTAATTATTTGTATGAACCCTATAATGTATCTATCGACATCTCCTACTCCAAGAGTATTGCAAGATATGTTGAAATACCTCAAAGTGGCATAAATGTGCACGAGGAGGTCAAGGTGGTCAAATTAGAAATTTGTTGGGAGAAAATATCTAATAATAATGAAAAATCAGAGGAAAACAAGAATCAGTCAATGATGGAGCTTGGGGAATATACGACTTTGGAAAATATTAACTCATGCATTTTTCTGATAGAAAAGGAGAACTAAATGAATAATACGCCAATATCCAAAAGCCTATTAAAACACTGACATTGTGATGATAAACGTTAATTATTGATGTCAAATCAAGGATTGTAATACAAAGTAAGCAAGGTTTGATTTATGAATCAATTTCAATAATAAAATTAGAACAATTCCATTTATTATGATAGGCTTGATTTCAAGGGGTAGATTGTTGATCGATTCCAAAAGAAAAGACAAATACAGATACTCACAAGTTAACATGGGTTTATGTTGTGGAATAATAAGGGGCAATTATTTGTATCATATGCCCGATAAAAAGAAAACAAATGATGAATTTCTAAAAATTAAGAAGCTCAATTCTTTCAGAAGTAGGAAAAGGATAAACAATCCAACCATATATCATGTGCATTTCAAGACTCAATTTCGATAAAAATCATAGGCTTAATCAAACTATAAAAATAGAATCAAAGAAAATTAAAAAATTGAAAAACTTGTGAAAATATATTAACTCTTCCATGGAAGAAGTTTAAAAAATTGTAAAAAAATAGCAAACGGATATAGTTCAAATAGATCTCGATTAAGTGTGAATGGTTGAGAATGCTTCAATCATCTTGATTAAATTTTGACGCAAGACAGAGGTGGAAGAGGGGCCAAGAGCACACCCTAATCCAAATCCACCTTGCAGATATTACACACGAAAGCAATTACACAATAAGCGAGAGAGAGAATGCATAATAGATCCTTTTATTCATCCAATTGATTCATACATGTTGGGTTGTAAGGCCTTCCCAGTTAGGGCCAGATATAACAATTCAATTACAACAGTCCTCCAACATACGATGATTCAAAACTACCTTCAAAATTCTAATATGATATTATTAATCTTCTATCTATAAGCTGATCTCTAAAACTACATCCAACAACTACATTATATATAAGAGGCTACCAAAATAAGTCGGCCTTTAGATCCACCATTAACAGAAGGAATGGCCAGATCTAGGTCCACACGCTTCCCAATGATTGATACCAATATTAAATCCACAACCACAATTAAATGCACAAGTCAGCCTAAAAAAACCAAAAGAAACAACTCGGTCAGAAAGGATAATCGAGTGCTAGGGAATTAACCAACCAACTCGGTTAAATGAACCCAAGAAACTACTGAGCCAACTCGGTCAAAAAAGGAACTGAGCAACACAGAAAACTCAAACTTGTTTTTGGTGACACAGGATTGCCAAGGACCTGAGATGCTCCTGCATCAAACACCTGGGGTTATTTGAAATGATTCTCTGAATCATGCAGTAGGTACAACTCGAGCTGAATCCAACTCAGATTGTGAAATCGATGAATTGTCTTCAATCAATGTGTTCTTCCACTTTACCATATATTCCATATACTATCTTCTTCTTGTGCTTCTGCCAAATCTTTGTTCCAATATCTGCTTAACTTATTTTGTTTGTCTCTTAGGATAATCATTTTGTACTGTCATTTCTTCATCTAATCCATGGTACTCATACAAATCTGCAATGTTGAATATAGGTAATATGTCCATGTCATCAGGTAACTCAATCTCATAAGTATTTTCACTATCAAATCTTCTCAATATCTTGCAAGGACTAAATTTATTCATTTTTAGCTTCCCATATGTTCCAACAGGAAATATGTTTTTCTTCAAGTGTACCATTACTTCATCCCCAATTGCAAAAGTCTTGTGTCTTCTTGATCTATTTGCTCTGTCTTTATATTTCTAATTACTTTTCTCTAATTTATGTTTCACTTCTTCATGCAATGTCTTCATGAACTCAGCAAACTTTACTCCTTCAACACTTCTCTTTTCTTCACTAGCAATATCCTTCAAATTTGATATACCTCTCAGTTGTATACCATTAACAATCTCAAAAGGTGTTTTTCCAGTACTCATATTCACTAAATTATTGTATGCAAACTCTTCTTGTGCCAAAATATAATCCCAATTACTCGGTGTATCTCCAACTAAACTTCTCAAAAGATTACCCAAGCTTCTATTCACAACCTTTGTTTGTCCATTAGTTTGTGGGTGAAATGTCAAACTATACCTCAACTCAATGCACAACATTTTCCAAAGAGTCTTTCAAAAGTATCCAACAAACTTATTGTCTTGGTCAGAAATAATACTCCTCGATAATCCATGCAATCTGATAATTTCCTTAAAGAAAAGATCTGCTATATATACTGCATTTGATGTCTTTCTATAAGGTATAAAACGTGTCATCTTATAAAATCTATCCACAACAACAAATATAGAATCAATACCTCTCACTATCTTTGATAAGCCAAGAACAAAATCAAACTGATATCAATCCAAGGTTTATCAAGAATAGAAATCGATATATACAATCTAGTATTTTGACTTACTCCCTTTGCAACTTGACAAATTTCACAACTTTTCACAAATTTCTGAACATCCTTATACAACTACGGCCAAAAGTATTTCCCCTTAAGAAAATTCAATGTTTTGTCAATGCCAAAATGTCCAACCAAACCACTACTATGTTTCTCCTTTATCAAATTAGTTCTCATTGATCCTCTCGGTATACACAACTAAATACCTTTAAACAACATACTTTCTTGAATGAAATAGTCTTCCCATTTAGTACTCAGTTGAATTTGAATAAGTGCTCTACACTTCCTCCATGGCTCAAAAAAATTAGGATCAGTTTCATACAATACTTTCATATCATCAAAACCAAGAACTTTAATTCTCATCTCGGTCATCAAAGATATTCTTCTACTCAATGCATCAACAACTCGATTAGTGACTCCACTCTTATGTTTTATCACAAATGTATAACTCTGCAAATATTCAACCCATTTCATATGTCTCTAATTCAACTTCTTCTAACTACCCAAATACTGTAAAGCCTTATGATCAGTATACAACACAAATTCACTCGATATCAAATAATGTCTCCATTTCTTTAGGGCTTGAAAAATAGCATAGAATTCTTGATCATACATAGAATATTTCATTTTTGTATCATTCAATTTTTCACTAAAGAAAGCAATAGGCTTACCTTCTTTACTCAACACAGCTCCTATTGCACTACCACTTGCATCACATTCAACTTGAAATACCTTATTGAAATTATACAATGCTAACACAGGTAGTTCAACAACCTTCTATTTTAGAGTCTCAAAACTTTTATCAACTCCATGTGTCCACTTGAATTCTCTTTTATCTCCTCTCATAGTCTCGGTCATAACATTACAAATTGGATTGAAATTCCTAATGAAATTTTTGTAAAAACTTGCTAAACCATGAAATGATCTTACCTCACTATCATTCTCAGGTGTAGGCCAATTCAAAATAACTTCAACCTTTTCAGGATCCATTTTCAAACCATCAACTGAAATCACAAATCTCAAATACACAATCTCCTATTTCATGAAAGAACACTTGTTCAGGTTAATCAACAACTTTCCTTCTTTCAATCTCTGCAATACTTGTTTAACATGTAACAAATGCTCTTCTCTAGTCTTACTTAATATCAGAATATCATCTAGGTATACAATCACAAATTTACATGAGAATTTCTTTAAAAATTCATTCATTAATCTCATAAAAGTACTCAATGCATTAGTTAAACCAAAAGGCATAACCAATCACTCATACAAACCTTCTCTTATATTAAAAGAATTCTTCCACTCATCACCTTCTCTGATTCTAATCTGATGATATCCAATTTTCAAATTAATTTTGGTAAAATACTTTGCTCCAGTCAAACTATCCATTATGTCATCCATTCTCGATATAGGAAACCTATATTTCACTGTTATCTTGTTGATTGCTCTGGAATCCGTACACATTCACCATTCTCCATTCTTCTTAGGTACCAATACAACCAGTACTACACAAGGACTCAAAATTTCTCGGATCAAACCTTTCTGCAATAATTCTTGAATATGTCAGTTCAATTCTTGATTCTCGGTAGGTGTCAACCAATGTGGTGCCTTATTTTGTAAACTATCTCCAGGGATAAGATCCATGCAATGATCAATGCTTCTCTTCTATGGAAAACCATCAGGTACATTGTAAAAAATGATCTCCTTGTACTCGATGAGTATTTTATCAATCTCTCCATGTATACTATCCACTATTTTCTTACTTCGTTTGTTAGGAATCACAGAAAAACATACATCATTCTTCTTCAAATCCTTAACAAACTTTCTTCCTTCCATCAAGAAAAATTTCATAGATGTACAAACACTACTAACAGGTTCTTCAATCAAAGGTAACAAGATTTGTCTTCTCCCATCCTCCCAAATAGTATATTTATGCAATCTTCCATCATATATAGCATGTCTATCATATTGCCAAGATCTACCCAAAAAAATATGACAAAAATCCATAGGCATGATATCACATAACACCTTATCATAATACTTCCCAATTTTCAAATTCACATAGCATTGTTAACTTACCAAGAGTGTATGCTCATCCTTGATCCATGAAATTTGATAGGGCTTTGAGTGTTCCAACCTTTCCAACTGTAACTTTGTAACCATTTCCTCAAATGCCAAATTCTCTAAGCTTCCACTATCAATGATTACCTTCCATACTTCATCAGAAACTCTACATCTGGTCTTGAACAAACTTTCCCTTATCAGATCTTCCTTATTACTTTCACTCCAAAGTTCTCTCCTAACCATCAAGTTCTTTTCCTTCTCAGGTTCATTTGGTGAATCTTCTTGCACCAAAGAATTTCTTCTATTACCAAGCTTTTTACTTGCATGTGTACACTCGAATGATCTATGTCCTTCTTCTCCACAATTGTAACAAGTTCCTTGGAATCCACCTCATTTATAACCACCTCGCTAGTTATTACCTCTTCCTCTAGATGAACTTTCACCTTTCCACTCGATCTTGCCTTTATCCATTTTTATTTTTATTTTGAATCAGATCTATTATTTTTACCATAGGTTCTACCTCTTCCTCTAGGGGATCTACCACCTCTTCCTCTTTGTCTTTTCTCATGTCTTTTGTTCAATTTCTCCTCATCTTTCAAGGCAAACTGATAAGCTTCTTCAATATTTTCCAATTTAACCAAACTCATTTCTTCTTGGATGGAAACTCTCAATCCATTCAGGTACCTAGCAATCCTTTCCACTTCATCATCATCATGTCCAGATATGATATCTAACCTATATAATTCCTCAGTATAATTTTTTACCAAGCTATCTTTTTGCCTCAAACTTTGCATTCGCCTAACTAGGTTAATCTTATAATCACAAGTTAAAATATTTCCTTTCAACTCATTTACCATCTTATTCCATACCTTGATTTTTTCTTTGTCTTTCATTTTTTTGTCCAATTGTAGATGCTCCCACCACAAGGATGCATGACTCTTCAACTTTGTGCTTTCAATCTTCACCTTCTTTTCCTCAGGGACATTTTCATACTCAAAATACTTCTCCATCTTGGTGATCCAATCCACCAATTCATGCAAATCCAGTTTTCCATTGTACTCAGGAGGATTGAAATGTGGTGTAGACTTCAGATTTGTCAAAGCCTTCAAGAATATTTCCTCACCTTGATCCATCACCAGTGCAGGTTCTATATCACCATGTTCTTTAATTTCTTCATCACTAGCATCTTCAAGAAGTCTTCCTCTACACTGGGTTGTTTCCACAACTTCTAATCTAGCAACAAGTTGTCTCAAAATGTCTTCCAATCCTAGATCTGCATCTCACCTCCCATGAACCATATTGAAACCCTCTACAATTGTAGGCTAGATCGAAATCTGCTACTCCACAACAAATATCAACTAGGGTTTGACAAGAGGGAACCCTCAAACCTAGATTTACAAATCTAGATCCAGATCTCAACCTTCACTCTGATACCACCCAATGTAAGGCAGAGGTGGAAGATGGGCCAAGAGCACACCCTAATCCAAATCCACCTTGTGAAGATTACACATGAAAGCAACTACACAAAAAGTGAGAGAGAGAATGTAGAATAGATCTATTTATTCATCCAATTGATTCATACATGTTGGGTTGTAAGGCCTTCTCGGTTAGGGCCAGATATAACAATTCAATTACAACAGTCCCCTAACATGCGAGGATTTAGAACTACCTTCAAACTTCTAATATGATATCATTAATCTTCTATCTCTAAGTTGATCTCTAAAACTACATCCAATGACTACACTATATACAAGAGGCCACTGAAACAAGTCGGCCTTCAGATCCACCATTAACAGAAGGAATAACCAGATCTAGGTCCACATGCATCCCAATGATTGATACCAACATTAAATCTATGACCATAATTAAATGCACAAGTCGGCCTTAACAGAAAACTAAAAGAAACAACTCAGTAAGAAAGGATAATTGAGCGCCAGGGAATTAACTAACCAACTCAGTTAAAGAAGGAACCTGAGCAGCTACCGAGCCAACTCGGTGTTGGCAATTCAATTTTCAACAATGTAAAATCTTGCATTTTCCTTACAAAGTTGAAACATTTGTGTATTTTCCTAAGGTTGAGAATTTTCATCACCAAAAAACCCAGAAAACCTTGCTAAAGTTCTTAGAGATTTATCTTAAATCTAGCTATTTACTTGTACAAATAACACTTAGAGAATTTTAAGTTTTCCTTTACCCTGCTATTTACTTGTACAAATAACACTGCATAATATGAGGCTCTATTGATAGGATTAAGGTTAGCCTCAAAACATAAGATCAAAAATCTCAGAGTTATTGGAGATTCAAAATTGGTTGAGGTTCAAACTAGGCCATCCATACTAGACAATTTTGAAAACTGGCAGGTTTTTTATGATGACTTAGACATTCTAAGATTCTTACATTTTGATGCAAATTTTGGTGACAAAGAAGTAGATTTTGGAGAATGTGTTAAAACTTTAGATAATGAAGATACTACCCTTGGTAAAGAGGTCTTGCAGCTCAAAACTAATAAGGTCCCAAAGGGTTTGGTAGTGTTAGAGAGAGCATTTGATAATCATGATAGTTCTTTTCAAACAAAGCCTTTGAGTAAGCCTGAAGGTGTGGAAGAAATAAACCTAGGGACAGGGGAGACCCCAAAGAATGTATACATTGGGGGAAGTTTAACTCCTAAAATTAGAAAATCATTGATAAACCTTCTCAGAAAGTATAGGCATGTCTTTGCCTGGTCTTATGATGACTTAAAAGCATATAGAGAAGATTTATTTCAGCATGAAATCCCTTTGAAGGAAAATACCAAACCTTTCAAACAAAAGCTGAGACTTGTCAACCCTACTTTGCCACCCAAGATGCAGGATGAGTTAAAAAAGATGAGGGATGCAGGCATTATCCAGCCTATTAGACATTCAACATGGGTCTCTAACCTTGTCCCAGTGAGAAAGAAGAATGGAGACATCCGGCTCTGTATGGATTTTAGAAATCTGAACATAAATTCTTTAAAGGACAATTATGGTCTACCAAACATGGAATCCATGTTGCAAAGAGTTACTGGATCTAAATTGATGTCCATGATGGATGGTTTTTTAGGTTACAATCAAGTTGTTGTCAAAGAAACATAACAGTTCAAAACTGCATTTACTACTCCATGGGAGACTTATGTATATGTTAGGATGCCTTTTGGTTTAACCAATGTTGGGGCTACCTTTCAAAGAGCCATGGATGTAGCATTTGTAGATTTTATAAACAAATTTCTTTTTGTTTATCAAGATGACTTGATAGCTTATTGAGAAAAGAGAGATCAACATTGTGGCCACTTGGAAATTTTTTTTAAAAGAGCTCTAGAGTATGGGGTTTCCCTTAACCCGAGGAAGTGTGCTTTTGAGGTGACTGAGGGTAAGCTTTTGGGGCACACTGTATCCAAGGATGGAGTCAAGATTGATCCTGAAAGGGTGGCAACAATTGATAAGGTACCATTACCATAGAATTTTAAAGGTATCCAATCTTTCTTTGGTCAGATAAATATTGTTAGAAGGTTTGTCACAAAATTTGCTCAAATCAGTGTCCCTATCTCCAAAATGCTCAAGAAGAATGCAAAAATTGAATGGAGTGATGAGGCCAAGAAAGCCTTTTCTGACATCAAGATGGCTATTAAAAGTGCCCTTGTATTAAGATCACTAGATTTCAGCAAGCCTATCCAAATTTTTTCATTTGCTTCTTATCATACTATTGTTGCAGTCTTGTTACAAAAGAACTCAGAGGGTTTTGAACAACCTATGTCCTTTTTTAGAAAATCCTTGCAGGCAGCTGAGTTAAAATATGACATAAATGAGAAACATGCCTATGCACTAGTCAAGGCTATAAATAACTTCAGATGCTATTTGGTTGGGGTAATTGTAGTTGCATATGTGCCTGGTGCTGCTATGAAGGACATCTTGGCTCAACAAGAGGTCTCAGGGAGAAGATGCAAATGGATAAATAGAATCCAAGAGTTCAATATTGACATCCATGAGATCACAAAGCTAGTAAGAGGACTAGGGCTAGCAAAACTTATGGCTCAAAGAAATCTACATGCTAACCACATTAATGTTCTTGAAGAAGAACAGAGGCCTTTCATTTGTGACTTGGATTGTTGTCAATGGTATAAGGATATCATTGGATATTTACAAAAATTGTTACTTCCTTCTAACATGGATGATCACAAAAGGAAAACTGTGAAATTACATGCTTTGAAGTATGTGATTATTAAAGGTGAGCTATGGTGAAGAAGTAATGAAGGTGTCTTGCTGAAGTGCGTTGATCCTCACAAGACTGAGAATTTGTTGCGAGCAATGCATGAAGGTGTATGTGGTGGCCATTATATGGCCAAAATACTGCACATAAAATACTAAGGTCTGGATTTTGGTGGCCTAGTATCTTCAAGGATGCACATTCTTTTGTCAAGAAATGTGATGCCTGCCAGAGGTTTTCAGGGAAGTTGAAATTTAATGGAAATTTTCCTTTGAGCCCTGTAAAAGTTGAGGCCCCTTTTCAGAAATGGGGCATGGACTTCATAGGGGAAATCCCAAACAAGTCCAGTGGAGGACACTCATGGATCCTGGTTGCTACTGATTACTTTACAAAGTGGGTGGAAGCAATTCCTACTAAAAGAGCTACTAGTAAGGTGGTTACTGACTTCTTAATGCAAAATCTACTAATAAGGTTTGGATGCCCTGAAGTTATGATTGTAGACAATGCTATGTGTTTCAGGTCTAAAGAATTTATTAATTTTTGTTTGCAATATGGGATCAAGATTTCATATGCTACTCCCTTTCATCCTCAAGGTAATGGTCAAGCTGAGTCAAGCAAAAAAAGCCTGATTAAACTTTTGAAAAGAGTCCTAGATACAAACAAGAAGGCATGGGACTCCAAACTATAGTTAGCTCTGTGGGCTGACAGAGTGATAGTTAAGAAGGCCATTGGATGTGCTCCTTTTGATTTGGTATATGGTATTCATGCCAGGTTACCACAAAATAACTTACTAGAGATGTACAAATTCATTCAGCTATATGATGATGATCAAGAGGATGAGATGAAGATCAAATTAGATGATTTGATATAGTTGGATGAATCAAGAAGGGAGGCCCATGATACAAATTTAAAATCTCAGTTGAAGTACCAAAATTTTTATGACAAGAAAACCATAGTTAGGAGCTTTAAAGCTAATGATTTGGTCCTAATGTGGAATGCTAGGCTTGAAGACAAGGGTAAATATAGTAATTTTGATCCTATTTGGTTGGGACCATATTTAATCAGTGAAGAATGGGGACTTGATTCATATATCTTGAAGGACCTGATTGGAAACGAAGTGGAATTGCCAGTTCATGGACAATTCCTCAAGTTGTACTTTTCTTAAGGTACTCTCATCATCCATGAATAGTAGTTAGTTTACCCTTCCAGTTGTGTGTTTATTTCAAGTTGTATGAGTAGGTTAGTTGTTTTGTTTTAGTAGATTGTCTGCTTATCCCAGACATTCTATATTCTTGTCATGCCTGCAAGAGGCATACATCCCCAGACAAAGCCACTGTTGGCACTTCAATTTTCAAAAATGTAAAATCTTGCATTTTCCTTACAAAGTTGAAACATTTGTGTATTTTCCTAAGGTTGAGAATTTTCATCGCCAAAAAACCCAAAAAACTTTGCTAAAGTTCTTAGAGATTTATCTTAAATCTAGCAAGCCCAAATTGAAGATCCAGGCATAAAAAACCCTAAGTGTATTTGTTTTCATGAGAAAACCCTAGGTTGCTCTTTTATTTTCTATTTGAGCATTACCTTTTTACCAGGTCAATTAAGTTCCTTAAGTGCATGTGTTTTTAAAAAATGGAACCAAGCGGGGTCATGTTCTTCACATTTTATATTACCTAGGCTCAACTCCCTTTTAATTTTTACTAAGTCTAAGCCCGGTGACATTTTTTAAATACTCCTAAGTCCTAAGTGCTTTATTTCTTAATGTTTTTGCACTATAATCAACTTTGAATTTGGAATCTAGATCTAATGATTGTCGCATGTTCGCATAGATCTTTTCAAGCTATGTGATCATGCGACAACCGTCAATTCTACCTTATTCCTAAGTGCTTTCAGAAGGTGGGTCCACTACCAGGTGTTTACATGTGGGTGTTTCTGATTGGCTATAACATAAGCCAACATGGAATCCATCATTAAGATTACTATTCAACAAAAAATGACATGTCCGCTTGCCAGATATTGTGACGTGGTAGCCTCTTGTTGGTTAAGGAAAGTGGGACTATTTTTAGAAGAATTTGCAAGTTTGACAGTTTACAGAAGATCTAACGGTTGTCACATGTTCACATATAATCTTTTCAAGCTATGCGATCATGCGACAACCGTTGATTTTACTTTATTCCCAGGCATAAGAAAAAGGGTGGGTCTTCTGCCAGGTGTACACACATGGCTGCTATTGATTGGTCAAAAGGATTCTGCTGATGTGGAAGATGTCAGTAGCACTGGCACTTGGTAAGAAGCTTTTACATGTCTGCTTGCTAGATATTGCAATGTGGACATTCCCGATTGGTCGAAACAAAGTGGGGCCAGTTACTTAAGGTATCAGCGTCAAATGGAAGATCTAATGGTTATCGCATGTTCGCATGGAATCTTTTCAATCCATGAGATCATGCAACAACTGTCGATTTGGTATCAAGGCCACGGTGCCTTATTTTATGTCTAATCATAAGGGGAAAATAATGGTGACCATCCAATGGAGGATCTAACGGTGGAGATGAATCTAAAAGAAAAAGTGGGTCCTGGATGACGTGATTTAAGGATTGTCGTCAATGCATATTGATCAAACAGTTGTCGCATGTTCGCATAATTTTATTTCAAGCCTTGCAATCATGTGACAACTGTTAGATTATCTTTTAAAGAAGACCAATGGTCCAAATTCAAACTTGAAGCACAGTTAGTGCAAATTTTAATTTTCTCGATAAACAATGACAAATCGATTTCTCAGAGAAGTAATGGTGAGATCATGTGGAGTAGATTGTTGAAAGGACCAGTTTTGATTATGGATATATTAAAGATTTACGCATTCTTAGCATCACAAGAAGATAAAATTTGCAGAGAATTGGATGAAAGGATTTTGCAGATACTGGTTGATGTTTCCTGAGAAAGTTCTAAAAAAGGTTGGTAGATATCTCTGTGAATTTTTTCCCTGTCAAGTAGCATTATAATTCTATTGTGTTTCTTTTGCACAAACTGTTTAAAATCTGTGAACCCTAAAAATGCCACCTAGGAAGGAATTATCTCGTGAAACTGATTACAATAAGATGGGTTGTATGAGGATTTATTATAGCTCTTACCCAGCTCAACAAATGATTTGGTAAAGATCAAGAAATTAACGCCTAAGGAACCTAGGGTAAGAGTAGAGGATGGCTTATATGATACAGGTAATTATATTAGGGATGCTATGATTGGTACACTCAATGTGAGTGGTGTTTCTAATGTCACCAGCCTAACATTGTTCATAGTAGGATTTAGCCAAAGAAATGCCCTTGCTCCTACCAACAATATATAGCAATTTGACCTAGGAAAGCTTGTGGTGCCTGGTGTTTTCCTAGATGTAGATCTGATTATTCAGGTTGCAAAAAATTATGACCCAATCACTAAGGAAGTTAGGGATGCTAGAGGAAAAATGTTGATGAAAATCTCTACTGAAGAAATTAGGATGGTTTTCAAGCTAAGTGAACCCTCCAATGACCTAGAACAAATTAATTTTGAGGATTTGAGGCGAGTGTATGATGCACAGAGGAATTATCTCATAAATGGTCTTGTGAAGGAATTTTGTGATAAGGTTGGAAAAATGGTTATTATAGGACCAAGTACATAGGAGCCCTTCAAAATAGATTATTTTAACATAAGAGAAAGAGGTGCATACTGGTCACTATGTCAGATCTTTGCAGAAGATGTTGAAGAGAGAATGCCAGTACATTTGATGTATATGATGGTCCAAATTTTACATCCACACCTGTCAGTTACATTTGACTATGCCCTTTTCATTGCTGACTTGATACATAATGAATTAATAGAAATCCAAAAGAACAAAGTTAATAATCCTTTCTACTGGTACTCCCTCATGATGTACATGTTATTGTTTAAAGGTGCTAGTTATTTTGAGAAGGAGATGGATCTATTGAAATAGAGGGATGGTGAGGACATGCCAGTCCAATTATGGAACCTTAGCATGACATGGGACAAGAAGGATAGTAGTTTCATAAATTTTGATAAATGCTTTGCAGCTAAAGTAAGGCTATTGTTTGTCCATGAAAATCCAAGAATCCCAAATGCCTTGGCCGAACTTGTCAGGCCAAAATAGTTTGCTAAAGACCTAAAAATTGTACATAATTGGGGAGATGTCATATTTTACTCTGTTTCTACTATTATTAGATTTTATGGTTTTAAGGGAACTCCTTTCATATTACCATATCAAGTCCCTCTCAAGATTGGTATTGCAGAATTCATCAGACAACTAGGAGAAATTGAAAAGAATACTCTTATAGGTAAAGGTAGAGGAACTATGTTCCCAAATATTACAATTTCCCACCAATTCATAATTACAAAAGGTGGATGGCTCCATATGGATAGCATCTTGGAACCATATCATATAGCTACTTCAATTGCTCGGACAATAGACCCAGAGGGGTTTTACAATGAAATGTTTAAAAAGAGGGTCAGATGCTCATCAATAGATCACATTTTCCATTTCCCTGAGGACATCATCAGAAATGTCCCAAAAATATAGGATCATCAAATAAGAAAAGAAAAATGGTTGGTATATAGGAAGAATTTGAACTTTGTTCAACAATTTGATCCAGGATATGATCCCCTAAAAAGTATCAATCTTATGGGAAAGAAGATAGATACTCTCATGGATTGCTTTCCAGGTATTTATCAAACCTTAAATGAGAAAAAGGAGAAAGCCATGAATGAGAACCTAGAGAAGGCTCAATCTATATTGAGCAAAGATACAACTACAAAGGTATTACCCCCTGGTAGGTATATGGTGCAAAAAAGAGCTGGTTACAATGTGGTAGTCCCAGAACCTGACAAGAAAAAATAAACAAGGGAAACAAAAGATGTCCCTTCTACATCATAGCAGGTGGAGAAACACAAGGAGGTTGTGGAGATTCCCATCTCACCTTAGGGTCAACCAACTGAAAATATTTCTAATTCCCCACCTCCCACCAAGAAAAAAAAGCTAGAGGAGAGGCCTCAACATGTTGAAGAGGACTATTATCCTTCCCAATCACCTTTGAATATCATGGATGATCAAGAGGTCACAGAGTAGGCACAACAAATGGGAGCTCTAGGTCATATTTTTATGACCTATGAAGAGATAAATGAAGGGGTGTTGGAGCCACCAAAAGAGCCTAAGCTGGACTTAACAGTGGAACAATTGGCAGGAAAAGAGTTGGACCCAATAATAAAAGAAGCATGTGATGAGTTTTTGGCTGATGATGCCTTTGTAAAGGCTAGGGATTTTATGTAGCTTCTATGGAAATTAAACATCAGTCAGTATGAAGAAACATGTGAGAAAAGGCATGAGGAGAATCCAAACAAGGACCTCAAGATCATAGAGGATGGGGTAAGAAAAGAGATGATAGAAAGATTTGATAAAATTACTTCGGAGCAGGGGAGAGAGCTAGTGAGAAACTCAGGGGTGCTTATCGTCCCATAATGGGATATAGCAGATGCAGTGGTCCTTGATGTAGTCAGGAAGTAGACCACACCTATGCACAAGACCAAGGAGGATGCAGACCAGGCCATTAAGGGAGTTTCTTTTGGTAATGACCATCAAGCCTTGGTCGTGTGGTCTTTGAAGAAGAATGGAAGAAACAAGGGAAAGTAGATTACTAGGGGTGATCTCACTAGCAGCCTTATAGTTAAAAGGGTCGCTGACACTTCTATGGTTGAAGCATCGGGTATGGTAGTGGCAACAAACTAACTCATAGCAAGGGTAGTAGAAAAGGAGGCCAAAGAAAAGGAGGAACTCACAATAAGGTTTGAAACAATATTAAAATCTTATGGGGAATTAAAGCAGGGAATGTTTGAGAAGGATAAATTAATTGCATACCTAAAGAAAAGGTTGGGTGAAGAGGGCCTAATTCAAGCATCTGGGCAATTACAAATTTCATCTTTCCCTGTTGGGCCTTCTTCTTCAAGCCCTATTATTGAGTATCCCCTATCCCCTCTTCCCCCTTCTATAGGTGATGATGACATAGAGCAAAGGGAGAAACAAAGATATGAGAAGAAAATAAAGGACACAATCCTACATGTTGTTGCTAATGTCAAACCAAAAGAGGTTTATAAAGCTGCCAAACAATTGTTTGACATTTTGATCTCTTTTAAGAAAGAGGTAGCTATTGTAAGCCCAATTTTGGATAAATGGGTTCCTAGAGAGAATAGGTTGAAGTCAGTGTTTGATTTAATTAAAGATCAAAATACAGTGGATATTCAATTAACAAATACTTATAGATTTGTTAAAAACCTTTTTGATTTTGAAGTAAATAGGGAGGGTTTAAAAAGAAGGGCAGAGATCTTGAGGGTAAGATATTTCCAGGACAATTTTCAAGTATTCCCAGGTCTTATCAAAGAAAATGGAACTATAAAAGACAGGGAAAAGTGGTTGGAACAAATTGATGGTGGGGTGTCAACTAAAATGGATATTGTTTTAGGTACAGAAGATAATACTCCCTTTGTACAAATAATTGAAATGCTATAGGATGCCAGATTACACTTTGCTAAAGTGATGAGTGAGGTACACCAAGTGGTTTCTAGTTGGGACAAATTGCTACCAATGAGGGATGAAGTTCTGGATTTTCAATGGCCAAATGAAGATACTTTTACATCTTGGGAAGTAGCAATGCTAAAGAAGAAGAAACATCCATAGAAGAAGTAGCAAGTGGCAGTGCCCCAACCCCTTGAAAGAAAAGCAAACAACAATGGAGACCCCAAACAGTTAGAGAAAGCACGAATGCTACACTTGGTAGAAGTTGAACTGACCTTGGGACTTGTTGAAAATTGTGGTGCTCATCTCTGCAAGTATTTTGTGAAATTGTAACAAGAAGGTGTTATAGTTTCCTTTTTTGTCTTATTTGGTAGACACTTTTTGTCTTTCGTAAAAAAGATCTGAAGCTTATATGCAATCCTTATTTCTATAAAAGGGTTACTAGGATCCTTTTGTAGGGACCGAAACTTGAGCATATTTACTAACAAGTTTTGAGTCTAGGATACTATAGACTGTATTAGGCATATTTTTGTAAGAAATCAATATTGTTGGTTCAAGTTAAATCCAGACAGTTTGCATTTTAAAGCATTTTGTATACATAATTTTGATATAGCATTTGAATAAAATCCAAAGTTCACATCTCTCATGTGTGTATCTCTCTTTGAGTTATGAATTGTTGAAATTCATTGCATAGATTTTCTCTGTGTGTATGTTTATGTTCTTTAGCTCCGATTTAGGATCAAATTAAATAAGCTTTAGACATGGCATAAATTCTTTAAGTTTTACATAAGGATATGAGTAAGTAGTATGAATCTAGGATTCCTTTGATAAAATCCACCACAGGGTGATAGCATTTTCAGAGGGCAGGTCTATTAAAGTTCAATATATTTGTTTATGTATAAAAATCTTGCAGTGAAGGTGTTTCCCAATGGATAAGGCACTAGCCAGCAGTGGAGCTATTTTTACAGAAATCGATGTTTAAAGAGTTCTATGTGTATTTCTAATATTTTGATATAAATATGTTGAGATTCTTTAAGCATAGTGACTTACAAAGTAGTATTCCACCTAATGATAATGGAGAATCAATGAATGAATGGTCATCATTTAGTATTTTCTTATCATTTATCTTTTGTTATTGAATCCAGTTTGTTATTGTTGAAATAAGGCTAGTTGATTACTGGATTAGGAGTACCCTCCTTGGTTTTGCAAAGCCAGAAGTGCAGAGGGCAGTCTTGTCCATACAGTTGGTCCAATCATCATAGAATTCCATATTTGGATCTAACCCATCCTAAAACCCTATAGATGTATTGGTTTCTTTGAAAGCATAAAGTCCAATTTAGAAACCAACACTCGGTCAAAGAAGGAACCAAGAAACACATAAAACTCAAACTTGTTTTTGGTGACATAGGATTGCCAAGGACCCAAGATGCTCCTGCATCAAATGCTTTAAGATGGAATACATGTTGTTGAACAAATTTGGTGGTGTGATAGAGCTAAGAAGATTGCATTTGACCAAGTCTTCCTCTCTCAGGCAACTTGCCTACTCAATATTTTTGTCTTCCACATACATACCATTTTACCATTGTTTATGCACAACCCAAAATGTGCCATTTATTGTAATTATTAACTAAATTTAAAATAAAATAAAAAATAATTAACCAAGATGGAGTTTTTTGATGGTGTGGAGTGGAACGACAGTCTCCCTCTGGTCTACGTGTTGGGGCCTCCTTCTCTATTTGGCCGCAGGTTTCACTGTGTTGTGTGGGTTTGCAGTGGCTTGCAGGGTGTGTAGGGGGTATGTGTGGGGTGATTGTAGTGGTGATTGGGGGAGTTCATAGATAGGTTGGTGGAGGTTTCTTTCTATTCTAGAGGTGAAGATTTGGAGGCAAGTGTGGTAGTGGCCCCTATAGATCGAGGGGGTATATTTCTATTAGATCTTTGTTTCCATGTTGCATGCATTTTTTTGGGTGATGGTTTTGGGTGCCAATTTTGTTGCCTAGTTTTTTCTGTGCATGACAAACCTTGGTGATGTTTGGGAAAGAAAAGTCCTCTATTTAATGATGTTGTTCTTGGGGGCTCAACTCCATCCATGCATGTAAATCCCTCCCCCTTTTTTTTTCTTTTTTTTTTTGGGGGGGGGGGTTGAATAGTATGGGAGAAAGTTCATCGAAAATGGAGAACTTTAAGCCTATAAAGGTTAATGGTTGTCTTGCAAGAAGTGGGTCTAGACCAGTCCTGGTGATTCAACTTGATGTTGTTCAGGAAGATATCAATGGTCTCTCTAATCATGCCTTGATTTGTAAATTCATGGGATCTAAGTGTCTTTACCCTTCTTAGAATCATGGGCACACCACACATGGAGTTCAAAAGGGAAAGTGGAGGTATTGCTAGCTGCAAATGGCTACTTTTTTGGTTATTTTCAATTGCATGTCAGATAGAAATAAGGATTTTGAGGGGGGTCCATATTTCCATGATCAAGTTGGCCTATTTATAAAGTTGTACCATGTTAGTTTCAATCCTACTAAAGATCTTCCTTAGAGGATTCTAGTTTGGGTGAGGCTTCTGTGGTTCCCACTGGAATTTTGGAGGGATAATATATTCAACTTGGTTAACTTGGCAAGGCAATATGACTTTCACGTCAAACCATGGAAAAAAAGGTAATCACCTTTTCAAGTGTATGTGTTAAGATTAATCTAAGTAAGCCTTTTCCCGATTCCATGGAAATTCGACTTGGATCTAACTCTTGGATTCAACAATTAGATTATGAAATTTTACCATTTTTTTACTGCATTTGTTATGAATATGGTCATTTGCAGCGAATGTGTCTAAAATCTAACCATATAGGGGAATCCAATAATGGGTTCTCTCAGCCATCATCTCGAAAAGATAAAGGTAAAGCCCCTATGGTAGAGGATAAAGAGGGGTTTATTCTAGCCAAAATAAGAAGTAGGGGGTAGAGGGAAGTAGAGAACCCTTAGAGATGGACAAACCAATGAAGTGTTCAACAGGTTTGATGTCTTTGAAGAGTTAGGGCAATTTGATGATGTTTTGGCGGGAATGCCTATTGGTTCTAATACTCAAGGAATGATTCGAATGAATGATGAGAAAGAGACTAATCCTCAAGTTGGAACTCAAGATACAAATCTTGAATCCCGTGTGGATACAGATACCCCCTCAGGTGACGATAGGTCTTCTGGAGGAAAATGGAAGTAAAGAAATCAGTGCAAGTTCAAGTCTTCCTAACCCAAGGACTAATTTAGAGAGAGAATCCTTGAATGGTAGCAAAAGTAAGGGACCTCAGTTGACTTTATGAATTCAACAAAAACCGATTAAAAATGTTCTTCTATAAAGGCCTCCCATAACTAAGGGGAGGAAGAAAGATCAAGAAAAGGTAAAGCTAATTGGAAAGACATTGGTTGAATTTGGTTCTGTAAAGACCATTGATTCCCACTTCTCTCTTTCTCAAAAATAATGGTGATGTCTTGGAATGTAAGGGGGTTGAATAGCCCTAGACAAAAGGATATTCAAGATTTAATTTCTCTCCATTCTCTGGATATGGTGTTTATTTAGGAATATAAGTTATCAGTAGATGGTATGCGAAATGTGGCCTCTAAAATTTAGGCTTCAATGCCAATGTATTGGGGCTCAAGGAAACTCAGGGGGTCTGACTTTTCTCTTAGACCTTTGTAAGCTTATGCCTCTTTGGTGGACTTCTCGCATGTCTTCAATTTATATGGTTGATGTGATTTGTGAATCTAGCATGAAAATATCCTACTCTCTAATATTTATGGTCCAATGGATTTTACTGGAAAGGTTGTGCTTTGGTCTCATATCAGATATGTTTGTTCTCTTGCCCCTCTGCACCCATGGATTATTAGAGAGGATTTCAATGGAATATCTAATTTGGATGAAAAAAGGGGTGGAAATACTAGACTTGATCTTTCTATAAGGATGCTAAGAGATAATATTGAACTTCTGAGGATTGTGGATGTCAAACCTTCTAATTGTTTGCTCACCTAGAATAATAGAAGATGTGGAGAAGAAGCCATAACAGAGAGATTAGATAGATTTTTGGTTTCTTGCTACTAGATGGGGGATGATTAGACAACTAGATCTGAGGTTCTAGATTGGGAAGGCTCAGATCATTGGTTGATCAAGTTCATTGCACTACCCACTTTTGAGTTTCCAAAAACCCATCCTTCAAGTTTCATCTTATGTGGCTTTGTGATCCTACTCTTCAAGATTTCATGTTGATTTGGTGGCAAGAGGGAAAGTCATCTTATGGTACTTCCATGTTCTCATTTGTCAAGACACTTCAATGTGTCAATTATATAAGATTAAAAGATGGAACAATATGTGCTTTGGAAACATCTTTTCAAAAACTTTGCAGGCATAATCTCAATTAGATGCCATTACTCGTCAAATTAGAGACCAAGGCCTCTCAGAAGAGTTGTATAGAGAATAATCTATGGCTATGAGAGGATTGGAGGAATGGGAACTTCGTGAGAAAATTTATTGGAAATAGAAGGCTAGCATGGATTGGCTTTAGAAAGATGACAAGAACACAAAGTTCTTTCACAACTTTGTTAATGATAGGAGAAATGGTAATGCTATCACATTCCTCATATTCTAGGAGGGTATTCCTCTCACATCGACCAGAGTAATGGATCATGAGGCTATTAGATTTTTTGGGACCATATTTACTGAGGATTATTTGCCAGCCATATGGAAGAGGGATTAGTGCTAGAGTGTATTCCTATTATTGTCTCACTTGAAATGAATGAGAATCTTTGAAGACGTATTTCCTTGGAGGGGGTTGAAGGAGCAATTTTTGGAATAAAGAAGGGTAAAGCTCTTGGCCCAAATGGGTTTCCTATTAAATTCTACCAAGAGTTTTGAGAGACAATCAAGTTGGATCTCTTGGAGGAGGTGTAAGAATCCTACAAAAATAAGCAGACGCTAAGGTCTATGAATGCTAATTTCCTTTCCCTTATACCTAAGAAGGAGGGAGCTAACTCCTTCATCTTATTTCATCATGTTGCTTTGTATAATGTGGTCTATAAAATTATCACTAAATTAATTGTTGATAGACTCAAACTAAGGTTACCTAAATTGATCTTGGAAGAGCAAGGAGGTTTTGTAGATGGAAGAAATTCTCTTGAAGGGGTTATCCTAGCATTTGAAGCCATACATTCTATTGCTACTTCAAAGGAGAAGACTATGTTTATTGAGTTGGATATGGATAAGGTGTATGACTAGGTTAAGTGGAGCTTTCTTTTCCAAATTCTTAGCACTTTTGGTTTTGGTAGGGAATGAATTAACTTGGTGATGAGTTATATTACCACCCCATCTTTTTTGTTCTCATCAATAGTGAGCCTATTGATCTTTTTGGTGCTTCAAGAAGTTAAAACAAGGTGATCCTCTTTCCCCATAATTATTCATCCTTATGGTGGAAGGACTTTGAAGCCTCACTAAATCCAAGGTAAGACAGGGTTTGATCAAAGGTTGGAATTGGGGCAACGGTCTTTCTCTTTCTCACCTTAAATTTTTGGATGATATGGCTTTGATTGGTGTTGCTAAATTTCTTGAAGCCACTAATATTAGAAATGCCCTTGATATCTATTTGGCGGCTTCTAGACAACAAATTAATGAAGGCAGGTCCTCTATTTATTTTGTTAATATGCATTTGTCTATTCAAGCTAGGATTGCAAGGAACCTTAGGTTTTAGGTCAGAATGCTTCCTTTTGTTTATCTTGGGATTCCTTTATCGGACCACCCTCTTCCTAGGAGATACTCATAGGATATTCTAGATAAGCTTCGAAGGAAGGTGAGTCACTTGACTTATAGATGGATTTTGATTGTTGGGAGAATGACTCTCTTGAAGTTTGCAGTTTAGGCACTCCCTATCTAAAAATGTTTTGTGCAAATAGCCTTGATAAGCTTTATTAAAGAATTTGACTCCCTGTTTAGACAACTTCTATGTACTGATAACTTGCTCTCTTCAAAGTGGAGTCTAGTAAGATGGGATTTTGTTTATAGGCCACTACAATATTGTAGTCTTGGTTTACATCAAGCAGGTATGAATGGTTGTGTTTTGGCTAGCAAGATATTTTGGAGATGGTGCATCTGTCAAGAACAAAATTGGGCTAAAATCCTCAACTTTAAATATTTGGTGAGAGTTGATAGCAGTGAAATCCCTAGGTGTAGTATGATAGGTAAAGGTTCTATGATCTGGAATACTCTCAGAAGAGGAGCACAAGTTGTTAAGCAAGGACTTTTCTGGATTTACAATAAAGGAGTTAAAGCTCTATTATGGCACAATTCTTGGGATGGATTTCCTCCTCTTCTTTTTCAATTCCCACAACTCAAATCTATTGGTGATAGATTTATTGAAGTTGGGTGGTTGAGTCGAGGACTTCAAAGTTTTTTAGAGTTTGAGATCAGGAGAAGTGGCTAGATGAAAAGAACAACTTGAATGGTCTATTAGAGGAACATTTTAGGCTCATACTAAGTTGGTTATGATCTTAGCATGAAGATTGTATAATTCCTTGAAGGGACAAGATGTTCTCACCCAAGGACGTGACCCGAAAAGAAAAATTTCAATATCTTCAGGGTACTTAGAGTTAGACAATCTAACTCATGGTAAGGTGATCATGCCTTGGTGGAAACATGTCTGGAATAGATTCTCTTAGCCCAAGTGCAATTTCTTCCTATCAAAATAGATTCCTAAATTGGGAAAATCTTTAGAAAAGGGGATTTCAAGGACCATATAGATGCTCTTTGTGTAACAACAATGAAGAGAGTACCTCTCACATTTTCTTTCAGTGTGCTTTTTCTAAAGAAATTTGGCATTATTGGTGGGGTGCTTGAAAACATTCTAGTAGCCTTATGGAATAGTCTCGGCAAACCCCCAACTAAAACCTTTTTTCTCTAGGTAACTTGGGACATTGGACCCTCTTTTATTATCTAGAAATTGTAGCTAGAAAGAAATCATAGGATTCTCTAGGACAAGAGAATGTTGACTCAGGTATGGTAAATAATTATTATGATGGTACAAGAAACTTTATTAGAAAAGTGTGATCTCTCTATTGAAGTGGGTCCAGGTGATACTTCTATCATTCAAAATCTAAACATTTTAGGGGTTGTTAGTAATAATCATTTTTTGAGAAGGTGTCAACATGTCAGCTTTAGAATTGCAAAGAAGGCTTGGAGAATCGGTAAGTGGTCTCCTCCATCGCTTGGATTTCTTAATATTAGTACAGATGGCTCCTCTTGTGAAAATCCAAGGCATGTGGGAATTGGAGGCATTGGTAGAGATAGTCTTGGAAAAGCAATTTTCTTTTTTTTTTTTTACTAGGGGCAATACACAAATAATCTTATGGAAGCTTTGGCAATTCTTTGTGCTTTAGAGCGTGTTTTTACTCTTGACTGGTGCAAGGTTATCTATTAATTGGTCTCTCAGGTTGTGATGGGCGTGTTGAATTAAAAAAAATGGAGGATGTCGATTGGTATTTGCCTGTGGTAGGTAGTCAAATTCTAAATTACATGGATTTTTTGGAATCAATTTCTTTTTTCTATATTCTGAGGGAGTGGAATAAAGCAATGGATTGTTTGGCCAAGTGGGTTTATGAGAAGATGACAGGCTAAAAAGCTAGGAGTAGAGGTGATTTGCCTTGGGAATGTACTCAGGCACTTGATAATAGTCTTGATGATGATATGATAGGGTAGTTTTTGGCCTTTTGGGTCACTTGTTATTTGTTGCTTTCTATAGTTTTATGCACTTTCTAATTCAATAAATTTTTAACCCTTCTCTTTAAAAAGTAAATAAATTTAAACCAAGACAATCTTTCTTTTGTAGGACTGCATACTAACATGGCTTGGTTAATTACTACATCTTGTCATTCTATTATAAGTATGTGTGGAAATTATCAAAAGTCAATATTTGATTTTTCAAGAAACTTTCAATAATCTTAAGTTTATTAAAAAATTTAATATACTAATAGTAAATTGTTTGCTATTTGTAATTATGTATATAATTGTTATATGTTTCTTTGATTTTAACAAGGAAATATTAGTTGTGTTGTAAACAATATTCAACTTTACAAAGGTTACATAATAAAGTGTGTACTAATCATAAATCATATATTTTATTAACGTGGTTTTGATGTAATTTTAATCTATACTATAATTATTTGTTTAGCATCTAATTGTTGGTTGTTGCCTCTTCTTTATATTCCTCATGCCTCTTGTTTCATAAATTTGATTTGAATAAGTTACATAACTTCATTTGACCTCAGAATAATAGTGGTGACATCTTGTTCATTCTATTAGTGTTAGCCATAGTTTAGTCTTAATAATAATACTTTATGTTTTGGTTTGTCATGACAATATAATTACAAATGGTTCTAAATTAGTTATAGGAATTTTTAGGAACCGATGGTTGGTATGCTCAACCAATTGTCAGGTGCTTTATATATGTAAACTAGCCCCGAGAACGGTTACTTTTGGGGATACAAACATTACATGGAATAAAAGGATACATCTTTCTACCATTATTATATGTAATGTCTTAATGTTCAATTTTTTCTATGTATGTTCTTCTTGAATCTCTTTGTTTATTCTCTATGTAAAATCATATACCCTATAGGGCGTAAACATTTTGGCGTCGTTGCTAGATATACCAAATTCTCTCCTAGCATTTGTCTTTACTTCTAGATATTTGAAGAGCCTACTAAACACATGTTTCTACCTATTAGCAACTTTAATATCTCTATGGTGGTAATCCTCTGGTATAGAAAGTACATCATTTCTATAGAACCTCAAAGATATGGCATATGCAAGGAGGTGCAATGGTGCGATCATCTTGTTCCAAAAATGAAGAACAATTGTTTCCACCCTTTTGAAAAAGGTTTCTTTAGGATCATTCTCTTTTTTGTATTACCACTTTTATTTTCTCCAACATCGTGTCCATGCTATCAAAGACATCCCCCAAGCATGGTGCATCTATATTAGCAAAATAGAACATAGCTATGATAGGTTCAATGAATTCCAATACATATTCCACATGAGCCAACCAATCGTCAGTCATGATCAATGACTTGACCTTTTGGGCCCTCTTTGAATTTGACTGCTTCCATTCAACCCATTAGTTACTAATAACCATTTGACCCAATGTCTCTCACACCTTCACAAGTTGTCTCAAAATAGTTGTATGAAATGCAAACCGATTCTTATCAACCTAGGATCATGTTAATAGTAAGTTAATAACATATTAAAAAAAATATTCAATTTTCTAAAACTTGACATAAATGAAAATAGATAAATCAAATTTACCTTCAACAATTATAAACTTGAGAAAGTTTTCAAAATTACTTGTGACATATGGTGGTTCATCACAAATATCTGGATCTCCTTTCCCTCTTGGTATATTTCCTTCACCCACTCTATTTGGGAATCAATTGCTTGCATCATCAAGTTGAGGGAGAGTACACTGCACAATGTCTAAAAAATGTGCCCATATCTTGCATCTACCAAAGCACCTACAACCCTACAATTTTTTGCATTGTCTTTAATTACTTGGACCACATTCTCATGACCCACCATATCCATGAACTCAATGAGGATTCTGGAAATGAACTCTCCATCTTTGACTTCGCTTTCACAATCAACTGCCCTTAAAAATATTGCCCCTTTGGGGGAAACTGCAATAACATTTATCAATGGACAAAATATACAATCTTTCCATTTGTTAGAAACAATAGAAACACCTAATTCAACACACGAATCTCTAATTGGTTTCATTAAGGCCTCTACACGTTTCTTCTCTCTTTACAATAAAGTGGTACACACCCTTTCATACCCAATACTTTTGAAACCAGGAGTTGCACTATTCAATGTCGACACCATGTCTCACCAATATCACGATCTCACCAAGTTGAATGGAAGACCATTGGTATAGATGCAATGTGCAATTTTTCATTCAACATTATCTCTTTCTTCCATTTTGAACGCCTTCTCCAATTATGAACCTCTCTTGCAGGTGGAAATTTCTACTTCATCTTCCACTTCCATAGAGGGTATAGGCAAGAAGGGATGTTTGGAGGTCGCTACTATATCGATGGGTAAATTCACTATTTTTTCCTTTCCAGAATTATAAGCACTTTATTTTCCTTTTGCAATCAATTTGTCAACATCTTTTTGTTCTTTTATGAATCCCATTATTTGTATAGGAAACAATCCCTTCTTATCTGGGCCCTTACACATATCAATCCCTTTACCCCCAAGGCCCATAAAGTGAAGTTTCACTCAAGAAACAGAGCTATTATATTATGTATTACAAAAATTACACTTCCAAACATATCCCCCACCTTTTGGAACTTGTGAAATCTTTGTGTTATGTCTCCATAAAGGAGATCATTTATCAATTTTAAATTTTTGGTTTCCTTCCACACCCACTGAACTTTGACTACTAGCCATTCTTGCAATCTTTGAAAAAAGACTTGAAAAAAATCATCACAGACTTGAGAAATCTATCAAGAACTTGAAAAATCATCAAAAGACTAAAGAATGGGGTTCAAATGCTTACTTTAGAGGCTTAAAACTCCGTTTGGAAACTATTTGGCACTCCATGAACGATCTCCTTCAAAAAAAAACTACCAACACTTCAAAATGCCAAAATGGAGATAAAATGAGTTGAGAGAAAAAGAACAAACAAAATGATATGTTTTTAAGTTGAATGGTCTCATAAAAGGCCGTATTGGGGTTTTTAGGAATTTTTAAAAAAAACACTTTTTAACATATTTTTCTAGTCACTTTAAGTGACCCCACCTAAGGGCGCATCAACATCTGGTGCGTGCTTGCAAGGTGCACATCCCACAACTAACTTTTAAATCATCTAAAACATGGTTTAATGTGATTAGATCCTCTGCCCAAGTCATAAATAGCATAAGTTGGTAAAAATTTTGTCTAGATTAACCTTGGCACATTTTTTGAGTGGCCAAACCATCAGTGACTACATGCATTGAATGAAAAAAATTTGCCTGAGTTTTTAGTGGTAAATGTGAGTGGCTTTGCCACATGACCATATAAAGTGGTTTAAGTTATGAATTATTCCACAAAGACCATGGTTCACATATTGGATGTGAGTATCACAATTTTTTCAGTCTTCTACAACACCAAGAAAGGGATTTCAGTAGCTTTCAATTAAAAAGGAAAACTGGCTTAAATATCTAGACTAGCAAAATTAAAGTCACAAACTTGTGGGTAATACAAACTTTCCATGAGTTTAAGATTTCCCAAATCTATCACAAGGGAAATGATGTAGTTGATATCAAATAAACTATCAAAAGGCAGCAGCTATGCTCTCGACAAAATGCACCCAAAATCTTTTTTTTTTTTTCAGATCTGCATTTTTCAGTGATTTTTTTTGAAATTTTTTAGATGTTTTCGATTGAAAACATGCAGATCATGAAGAACAGATGCTGAAAATTTCACAAAAAATTGTTGTGTTTTTGGATTTTTCAAATTTGGTCAATGGTGCATTATGTCTAGAGGATAGCTGCGTCCCTATCAAAATGAGCAGTGACTAAAAATACTAATAGTAATCATGAAAATCAACGTTGGGAGAGATTTGATGATTAGATGGTATAATACAACAATGACATGAATGTTGTCATTATGGGAAGGTGTCCTAGCAAGACAAAGTGACATTTTGCTAAAGATTCATTAGTTAAGGGCTTTCATTCCCAAGTCTTCATTCTCTAAATCAGTGAAGCGGGCTCAATTTCTGTAGTTTATGCTTTTGAGGTTGGGTGAGTTGTAGGAGTTATGTTACAATGGAGGCCAATTTCATGGTGGAAACAAAAAAGAAGCAATTTGCGTTATGTGAAGAGGTTAAGGAGAAAAGGTTGAAGTTTATTTTCAAAATTTATGACGCCAAAATTCTGTAAATTATTGACTTCATCCTTGGGGATGAAATTATGAAGACCACTGATAATGGGAAAATGACGATATTATGGTGTCATTTGTGGCGTGGTACTGTGTGTTTGGCACTAGAGTTGAGATTCATTGGGTAGTGAATGAATGTTTAAAGAAAGAATGGCTCTCGATGAGAAAAGTGTTGTTGGAAAAGGTGGTATCTAGCAAAGACATTAGGGCAGAATGAGGGTTTTGGCATGCGGTGGGAGCCAGGGAGGATGGGTTGAAGCCCTTATTTATCTGGAGTGAAAAGGTTTCTCGTGAAGACCGAAGGGATGAGGCAAAGGTAGGCTAGGATGGAGGAGGAAAAACAACGATGGGAGGAGGGTTTTTTGGATATTGTTTGGAAAATAAGGACTTTAAAGACAGGTGTGAAGTTTACAAATCATATGTGTAAAGGCTTTTTATACTTGTAAAATAATATTTTTTTTTGCCAATCAAAAATAATTATAATAAAAAATAATTATATTGAAAATGTTAATGGTCAAATAAAAAATATTTATTAATTTAAGATAAAATAAATAATTTTAATATAAACTTCTATATTAAAATATTTAGAAGGTTTGAGGCTGTTTTAATTATAAACATCTATAATTTTAATATTCAACTAAGCAACATAACTTTGTAAATATTGCTTTTGAACTTCAAATAAATTTAGAACGTCGAGGTTGTTTTAAATTTAACATTTGATTTTTGCAAAACCAAAGCAAATCCAAGTTAAATTTCAATTTGATTTGTTTTAAAAAGATTGTCAAACAAAATTTTAATTTTAAATTTAATAGGTTTAAAAACCTTCCAACAAATCATAAAATTAATTTGAAACATATAAAAGTATGTACAAGATTTTTAAATATTTTTTACAAAATTTTATAAAAGTTACAATATATACATTTCATACATATGTTTGTTTGTTCATTTATAAAAGCAAAACTTATAAATATTATAATTTCCTAATCTCCAAACTTAAAAAGTCAGAAAAAATTGTCATAAATCACATTGTCAAGCCAAATTAGAAATCTTAATTTTTAAAATACTTAAAACACAATTTTAAAATAAATAATTTATAACATAAATATTATTATTTTAATTTAAAATTTAAAATTTTCTTAAATTTTCTTAAAATAATTTTATAATAAATATAATCTCCTACCTATCCTTCAAACTTAAAAAGTATTTTAAAAATTGTCATAAATCATATTGTGTTCTGAAATTGTCATTCTTACGAAGAGCACATTCTTTTGCGTTTGTACAGATAGAAATATTTAAATTGGCATGCTATGCGGGAGGGTTTTTAATTTCTCGACTTAAAAATAATATTCTCTCAATTAAAGTCGAGATAGAATATATTATATCTCGACTTGCATTAGAATATATTTTAATGGACATGCGTTTGTACAGGCAGAAAAATGATTAAGAATGTGTCGACTTTGTCATTAGAACCTCCTAACCTTACTTGTTGCAAGAGACAGGTGGACATTTCAATTTTACACAACTCTCAAGTTCAAGTGTGCTGCAGCTGTGATAGGTTTCCAATGCTATCAGGGAGCTTCTTTAACATTTCACACCATTTCAAGTTCAAGTGCTGCAGCTGTGACAGGTTTCCAATGCTATCAGGGAGCTTCTTTAACATTTCACACCATTCCAAGTTCAAGTGCTGCAGTTGTGACAGGTTTCCAATGCTATCAGGGAGCTTCTTTAAACTTTTACACGCTTGCAAGTTCAAGTGCTGCAGCTGTGACAGGTTTCCAATGCTATCAGGGAGCTCCTGTAACTGGTTACACATTTTCAAGTTCAAGTGCTGCAGCTGTGACAGGTTTCCAATGCTATCAGGGAGCTTCTTTAACATTTTACACCATTCCAAGTTCAAGTGCTGCAGCTGTGACAGGTTTCCAATGCTATCAGGGAGCTTCTTTAACATTTCACACCATTTCAAGTTCAAGTGCTGCAGCTGTGACAGGTTTCCAATGCTATCAGGGAGCTCCTTTAACCATTCACACCTTTCCAAGTTCAAGTGCTGCAGCTGTGACAGGTTTCCAATGCTATCAGGGAGCTCCTCTAACCTGATACACATTCCCAAGTTCAAGTGCTGCAGCTGTGACAGGTTTCCAATGCTATCAGGGAGCTCCTCTAACCGGTGACACCATTTCAAGTTCAAGTGCAGCAGCTGTGACAGGTTTCCAATGCTATAAGGGAGCCTCTCTAGCAATTCACACATTTCCAAGTTCAAGTGTTGCAGCTGTGACAGGTTTCCAATGCTATCAGGGAGCTCCTTTAACCATTCACACCTTTCCAAGTTCAAGTGCTGCAGCTGTGACAGGTTTCCAATGCTATCAGGGAGCTCCTCTAACCTGATACACATTCCCAAGTTCAAGTGCTGCAACTGTGACAGGTTTCCAATGCTATCAGGGAGCTTCTTTAACATTTTACACCATTCCAAGTTCAAGTGCTGCAGCTGTGACAGGTTTCCAATGCTATCAGGGAGCTTCTTTAACATTTCACACCATTTCAAGTTCAAGTGCTGCAGCTGTGACAGGTTTCCAATGCTATCAGGGAGCTTCTTTAACATTTTACACCATTCCAAGTTCAAGTGCTGCAGCTGTGACAGGTTTCCAATGCTATCAGGGAGCTTCTTTAACATTTCACACCATTTCAAGTTCAAGTGCTGCAGCTGTGACAGGTTTCCAATGCTATCAGGGAGCTCCTTTAACCATTCACACCTTTCCAAGTTCAAGTGCTGCAGCTGTGACAGGTTTCCAATGCTATCAGGGAGCTCCTCTAACCTGATACACATTCCCAAGTTCAAGTGCTGCAGCTGTGACAGGTTTCCAATGCTATCAGGGAGCTCCTCTAACCGGTGACACCATTTCAAGTTCAAGTGCAGCAGCTGTGACAGGTTTCCAATGCTATAAGGGAGCCTCTCTAACAATTCACACATTTCCAAGTTCAAGTGTTGCAGCTGTGACAGGTTTCCAATGCTATCAGGGAGCTTCTTTAACATTTCACACCATTTCAAGTTCAAGTGCTGCAGCTGTGACAGGTTTCCAATGCTATCAGGGAGCTCCTTTAACCATTCACACCTTTCCAAGTTCAAGTGCTGCAGCTGTGACAGGTTTCCAATGCTATCAGGGAGCTTCTTTAACATTTTACACCATTCCAAGTTCAAGTGCTGCAGCTGTGACAGGTTTCCAATGCTATCAGGTAGCTTCTTTAACATTTCACACCATTTCAAGTTCAAGTGCTGCAGCTGTGAAAGGTTTCCAATGCTATCAGCGAGCTCCTCTAACCAGGAACACCATTTCAAGTTCAAGTGCTGCAGCTGTGACAGGTTTCCAATGCTATCAGGGAGCTTCTTTAACCGGTTACACCATTCCAAGTTCAAGTGCTGCAGCTGTGACAGGTTTCCAATGCTATCAGGGAGCTCCTTTAACCGGCTACACCATTCCAAGTACTGCGTCTGTTGTACATTAGGAAGTGAAAACAGCGGACGCATAGAAGAGATGACGTCGTTTGTTAGTTGCAGAATCTTCAATTGCTTAATGTTGCCCACAGAGCTGGAGTGATATTTCTTCCTTAGTGCGCTATACAAGTTCCTTATTGCTATGAGGATCTTATTTGTTGCAAAGGTGCAACTTTCCATTCTTAACCATATCAAATTTGGAAGAAACATGGCTCGCGTGTCTTCAATGTGCACATTCTGCAAGTGAAGGTAGCGAATATTTAATCCGCACAACAATTCACGCCTCCGTAGATTACTTCCATTGAGCCGAAGGTGAGAGAAATTTACGTCGTTAGATAGAGAGCTTAAATGGGAAGCCCTCCATTGTCTGGTCCTTTGCTTTCCTGCAATGGTTTGCCCCAAGTCTCGCAAATGGTCGTGCATATCAAATTCACCTCCATCATCTATTTTAATTAGCAACTTCATTGAGAGATTAGATACAGCAGTCTCTACATTTGTGTACGGCCAGGATTTCCAGAAGACGATAGGTAATCTTTTGTGTTCTCCAATGAAGAAGCAAGCGATGTCAACAAATATTTCCTTTTCTGTATCAGTAAGAGCACTATAACTGATGTAGAGTCTGTCATGAATTTCTGGGCGGAGGATGATGTTATCAAGCGCTTCTGTCCAGCAACATTCGTTATTTTGGTTATCATGCAACAAAGATCCAATCACTTCCAATGAAAGAGGATGCCCCTTACAAGCTTCTACTATTTTTATGGATAGATCTGCGTACTTGGCAGTTGGAGATGCATTTAGAAAGGCATGCCAACTAAATAACTGGAGACCCTCATTTGTCTCCAACCCACTCATCTCGTGGATACATTCAGTTGGCACATGAGGAGCACTCTTGAGAATGCCTATGTCTCTGGAAGTAATAATAATTCTGCTGCCAGGGGCTAACCAATCCCCAACCAAAGCATTCAACTGTCCAACAGAATCCACGTCATCCAAAATCAGCAGCACACGTTTTCTACTCAAACGATCCTTAAACAAAGATATGCCCTTATCGACATTGTTCACTGTTTCCTCATTTCTTATTACATTAAAATCCTTAAGAATCTGATTTTGCAAATCTGTGAGGCCTGTGGCATTTGCTGCAGTGGCACGGACATTAGCTACAAAGGATGCAGCTTCAAATTCTGTATAAATTTCATTATACACGGCCTTGGCAACTGTGGTCTTGCCAATACCACCGAGACCACATATTCCAACTTTAGCAACTTCATTCACTGAATTCAGATTTAATTTGTGAATGAGAAGATTCTTGAGGCTGTCCAATCCAACTGGATGTTTAGCAACTTGCAACGGCACTCTGTCTAATGTCTTAATCAGATCAGTCACCACTTGCTTTACCAGTCGTGCTTCAAAGCTGCATTGGATTCAATTTTTTTAAACCTTTAAAAAAATATTTCTACATATTTAAAATAATAAAATTTGTTTACTTTGAATTTATTTGTTTGAATCAAAAATAAATTTTAAAAATATTTGTAAGACGATCTATTCAAAATAATGTAAATCATTTAAAATAAATCTAATTTATTAGAAATGATATTCAGAAATTTAAACTCTTACATTTAAAATACTTAAAATAGTTTATATTATAATATAACTTATGTTTTAAAAAAGATTATTTTAATTTTAGCAATCTCAAATTCCTAATAAAATTGTAAAATTACAAAAATAATTACGGGGAATAAATGCATGTGTCCCTTTTCATTCGCACAATAAGTTACGAAATAGATGCATGTGAGATAATTTTATGCGCAACGTTTATTTATAAAGAAATAATATTTTTAAAAATATATATTAATATATATGGGATAAAAAAAGTTGTATAAAATAAAATATATTATAAGATCTTTGTCAATAATTAAAATTATATTCTATTATAATAAATTATATTTATGTATAGTATTTTATATCTTTATATTTATATATTATTTATAATGATAGATTGTTAGTAAAATTAATATCATTATGACATATTTAGATGTTTTCTATTCAAATATTAATATAATAAATTGTTATAGAATAACATATAAAAATATAATGTTCAAGACTGTGGGGGAGGCTCTCGGAGACTTTCGGATGGTTGACGAGGAATCTAATGATATCCTTCACTCAACATATGCAAGAATACTTGTAGATTTGGATTATTCCAAGGGTATCCGGAAAAGATAAAGCTACAACATCCTAAAGGTTCATGGATTCAACCCTTGGATTACAAAGGTCTACCATTCAGATGTAGGAGATGTTTTAAAACTGGTCACTTAGCGGACCAATGTGAATTGGAAAAGGTTAACAAACATGCTTTTTGGTGGAAGGGAGCCTCCTCCCCCCACTACCCTGTTGTTAAGGCCTCGACTTCTCGAAGCTTTTCTCAAGTTGTTTCTCTTCCTAGGAGTCTCCTAAGGCCCCAACGCCTACTGGTTCTGCCTCTGGCTCTTCCCCGAGGGATGCCCCCTTACCTGGTTCTTCGATCAGTCTTGATTCTACTACTCGGGTTGCTCCGTCGAATCATGCTGGTTCGATGGCTAAAGACTCGTCCAACATTGCTGCTTCTCCGATTTTCGGTGGCCCTGTTCCGGGACATTCTCTTGTTGCTCTGGTGTTGGGCGCCACGGATCTTGATTCGATATCTTGGCAAGATTCGGCCAAGAGTGCAAATGTTGGGTGGACTTCTGTTAAAGGCAAGAAAAGATCTAAACATCTACCCTCCTTCAACATGTTCCTCTGTTCTCAAAAGGGGAAGAAATGATTTATCTTTGCAGTTGGCAGGTTCTTCGCTGACCGCTGATAATCTTTGGGATGCTATTAAAAACTGAAATATCTTTCAAGCAGCGGTTTCTCTAGTATGGGTCTCAGTCTCTTTTTTTCTAGTACCATTCTTTATCCAGGTTGTGGGAGCCTGTAGCAAAACCCTCGTGGTCTTGATCTGTTTTGTTTAAGAGTGTTGTATTGAAAATCTTATTTGACCAAACTGTAAAAGGTTTCGGGGCCCCTTCAAAACCTATTCTCCTTAATTTAAAAAAAAACATAAAAATATAATGTAATGTAAACTATTATTATAATATAGTTCATCGAATAATATATAAATATAAATCTATTGTAGTATAATACAAAATTATATATATATATATATATATATATATATATATATATATATATATATATATATATATATATATATATATATATATATATATATATATATATATATATATATAATGTTAATACAAATATAATATAAGAGCTCGAACAAGTAGATGAGTTGGCTTGAGCAATGAGTTTGTTCTTGCCTCCAACTTGGCAAAATGTGAGTCCAAGGTTAGGTAGGTTGGGTCGCTAGGCTAGGTTGTTGGATATCCTTAGCGTACCCCCAAAAAATACAAAGATAATATAATATAACAAAGAAATAGTTTTAGGGATAAACTTTGGTTCAAGGTTAGGTTAAAGTAGTGTTACAGTTGTAATATAAAATAATATAATATGGTAAAAATGATGATAATCATATAAGCATGTAGAACAATGAAAATAAATGATCAATCATTATGGGAATAGATAAGATCAATAAAGAGCACTCCCCATTAATGGCGCTCGAAAGGTTTGAACCTTACCTTTCAATTATGGATCAAAGCAAAGTGAAATGGAATGCCCTCAACCATAGTTAGATCCAAATAAATTTTGATGGTACCATAAAGGCAATCCGGGACCTAGCAGAGCAGGTTGTATAGCATGTAACCACTAGGGGATGATCCTTGGATTGAAATCAATAACCCAAGGAAACACAAGGAAACAATGAGGTCTAGTTCAAGGCAGCCTGGCTAGGGGTAAAACTTGGATTGGAATTGTGAATATGTAAAAGCTGCATCTTGACGAAGACTCGTCGAGAATAGTCTATGCCATCAAACAACTATCGATTCCAAATTGGAAGTTTCAAAAATAGGTAGATGCCATTTGGACATTAATCCACAACTCTGAGGACTTCCAAATATCTCACATCTATAGAGAAGGGAATGACAAGGCCGGTGAGTTGGCCATGGCAACCTCAAACGCAAACATATCTAGTGCTTTTATCATTGGATGATGTCATATAATGGATTTCAAAAAGGCAGATATCATGATTGCTTGTGGGAATAGATTTTGCATATGAGGAAATTATGACTAACTATAATTGAACATTGTAGGGCTTGCCACTTTCTCCTCAAAACGTATGAGAAAGGAGATTTTTCGAGAAGGCATACAATTAGCATCATTTTTAGTGTGAGCAGTTGTGAGGCCTCACCCCAACCCATCATAGCACCTTGTTCTATTTGCATTTTGATACATTGATGCACTTGTTGATTTATTCTGATAGAGACTCGAGATACTATATTTTGATGATGATTACTATGCCATGTGGATCACCTTATGATGTGCATTAGAATTTAGAGTATGTTGAGATTTTGATTATGCATATTTAGTAGTGTGATTTTGATGGAAATATTGGATCATGTTAAATTTGATTTCCCCATAGGTGACATGTCATGATGATTATGTAATTTTGATGCTTAAACACTTTGAATGGAAAATTTGGATTCTGCATATAGCAATTAGAATTGAATTATGCATATTGATTATGTTGCTAAATTGAGAATTGAGTATGTATATCTCAAGTAATGTAATCATCTTGAACTATTGATGCTCGATGTGCAGTGTGCAGGTAAGAGAACCATGAAATTAATCGGAGAACCAAGGTTAAACATATGTGAATTGAGTAAGCCAAGGCTTAATCCGATATGGGATTAAAAGCCTCGTTGTAATGTGAACTCCTTGTAAATGTGGATTTTTGAATGTGTGTTATTGGTTAATTTCTTGTTGTCATCCAGGACATGACATTGGGTATGTAAGTGTAATCGTTAGTGTCACTTGACACTTGTTATGTGCATGTTTTAATTCATCCTTGTTCTAGTCACTTCTTGAGACCAATAAGGGGTTCTAAGAGTCATTTTTGACATAATTTAAGTACCTAATTGATAGGGGTATGGATTAGGGAGGTTTTGAGCATGTCTAGAAATTCCTAGTGACCTTGGTAACCCATTTTATGACCCATTTACCCTTAACTTCGAAATTTGATAAGTCGTGATCTCCACCCAACTCCACCCCTTTCTTTCAATCAAGCATTTATCATGGGGGGACAAGGAAAGACAACAAAGCCATAGAGTCAAGTCTGCATTTATGGATGGTGGGTGGGTAGAAATTTAGAGGCCTTTTTAGAGGCCCTTAGGAGATTTAGTGGATGTTCACCCACTCTCTACATTTGGAGACATTAAGGTTTGGATTGAGGAAGGATAAGTGGATAAGCTCTTCTCAAATTTTCATTTCCATCACACTTGTGGAGGTTGGTTACTCTTCTCATGGAAGTCTTTCTACTTGCTCATTAGATTAACTTGTATTTTGCTCTCTCATGCATATGAATCTTGGTTCTTGTTGTGACAATGTGTTGTAATGGATGGATTTTGGGTTTTGATTTCATGGTTTATTCTTGTTTCTTCTTGCTTGAATGAGGGAGTTCTTGTTTATGGGTGTGAGGCATTACTCACCCTTTGGGAAGGGAAGAAGTGGCCTATGGGTGGAGGGGTTAGTTGGGCTCTCCATGAGGTTAGAGTCTCTTCTCTTGGAGAAGAGGGATAAGTCCATGGTGTATGGGCACCATGGAAGCCATTGTATTCTTGCATTTTGAAGAGGATGTTAAGCAAAGTATGTGTATGGAGCTTTTGGTTATGTAGCCTTGAAGAGGCAATAAGATACTCATGGTGAGAAATTTGTATGAAATGGCATTCTCCCCTTGGAAAAGCCCACCTCCACCCTCTCAATGAGCTTGTAAGACTCATTTGTGTAGCCTTGGGAGGGAGTAATTTGTTGTATGTATGTTTGTGTGACTTGTTTTGTGAGCATCTTGTTGATCTTGTTGCATACCCATTTAGCCTTGGTTCTCCAAGCTCGGGGGTGATCTCATAAGAGACCTAGGTTGGGTGGTGAGCACCCATGGTTCTCTCCCTTTTATTGCAGGTATTGAAGTCAAGACCCGTGTAGAAGAAGCTTGAAGAAGTCCTTTCTTGGATGTGCTTGTATTAAAACTTCATATGTTGTTGTATTGTTGATCTTGAAGAAGATCCTCCTCTTGTTGCAATTTGTGAAGTTATTTCCAATCTTTGGTCCATTGTGAAGTGGTAAATGATTTGTGATGAAGAGAAGTTGCTATTATTACTGAGCTCTCATTGGGTACTCTCTCCAATTTGTAATATCTTGCTGTAATTGTGATTTCTTCTCCATCATAAGGGATATATATTGTATTTGAAGAGATAACTATTATGAAAATGATGACTCTTCTCTTTCATATCTATTTGACTCTACCTCTTGAGATAGTGAAGTTATGCTTCTTGTAAAATGTTATTCAAAGTTGGCAAGAAAAGAAATGAAATTAGTTATTAGCAAGTAAAATTTCATTGAAATGGTTAACCAAGGATCTCTTAATATCTGGATTTATAGTTGTAAGCTCATTGCAATCTATCTCATTGTAGACCAAACTCATACTTAATAGGACTATACTTGGATGAAAAAAACCTTGCCATCTCTTATTCTTTCCAAATGATTTAGCCATGGAATAATTGATAAGATAAAACACTAATGATAAGACCATTTATATCCAAAACTTTATTCATTACCTTCTCAATGCAATGCTTAAAATGAACTATTAATTTCAATCTAATATCTCTCTTATGGCTAGTAAATAAAATAAAGAGATCAATATGTTAAAGCTTTAGTCTTATAATAGAAATGACATTCCCAGAAATTTTAAGAGAAATACTCTCTGAAATTTGTATGGGAATAACTTTATTCCCATACCACAGAGAATATTCTCTCTTAAAACTCCATTATGTAGCTAATTAGAATTAATATTAACATGAGCCTAACTCCTATATAAACCTATACTAATAACATCCAATCCCTATTAAAATAAGTTTTAATAAACAAGCCATAAAGACTTACTTCATCCAATGCAACTTAGTGGGACCCACGCCTAGATTATGTCCTTGCTTATGCTACCCTTTTTTGAAATCCATTTTAAACATAAAATAAATCTATCTTTACACCTACGCAGGACTTTGGGGTTGCAAGTGGGAAGGCAACTTTAATATGAGCTTGCCTTGATGTTTTATGTAATTATGTTTGCTTGCTTGTGATTGGACCACCTTGTCAGAGCATTATGATTTGGACTTACCACCATCTCCAAAACCTGCGCCATATCTTCCTTCTACCCATGCGTACCTTGCTGCTATTCCATCATGAACTTGTCACTTGTCCTTTTGACAAGTCAACTACCCACTTACCCTGCGAAAATGACATGCATTGGGGAAAGTAAGAATGGGATAGGTGGATGTTAGAAGGATTGATTAGTAGCTTAGTAGGATAGAAGTGTCTAGCTTAGGTTTTTAAAAAAAATTTGACTTTTATGTTTATTATTATTTTATAGTGGTTAAGACATTCTAATCATTAATAAAATTAGCTATTAACTAATGGATTTTGCTAACATGTTTAGATAAATCAACTAGCTGCTTTAATTGTTCATTTCATTGGACTTGTTAATATTAGTTGCTAATTTCACTTAATTATTATTAGTTTTATTTTGGAATTTTAGTACATTGTTAATAAACTTAATTTTCAATCATTAGTTTTATATGGATAATGTGTTTAGGTTTAACTAGCATTAAATCACTTGTTAAATTAATAGTTTATTTTATCTAAATGTTCTAGTTTGAATAAGGTTATTGTATAGTTAATTGGGTGTATTTAAATTGTAACTTGCTATTGGTTATAGAGTTAGGATCTATTGAGTCGATCCGTGTTAATTAATTTAATGTATATTTGGGTATGTTTGAAAACTCAATTGTTAGATCACTTTAAGGGTATACAGTTTAATAGGGACTTAAATTGGTTATAGAATTTTTGGTGTAAATGGATTTAACTTTTAATGTATCAATATATTAAGTTGATGTTTTATTTTGTTCATTAGGCAATCAGTGTAAGCCAAACTAGACTTAGCAAGCATTAGGAACTTAGTTAATTAGAGGATAAGTATAATCCTTAGCCTATGAGTCCCAATTTTGGTAATCAATGTAATGGACTAATAGTTAGCGGTGATAATGTTCTGACCTAGCTAGGAATGAAATTGAATTATTAATTTAGTAGCATTATCAGGTATATGTTCCTTCACAACTAATAGTGGAACTTCTTAACAAGATGATAGCCAATTCATTTTAGGGTCATTAGGAAACTGGATCTGCGACATTGCTAGATGAGGGCTTAGTTGAGATAGATCTCCTTGATAGATCCACTTAATGTTACTGTCATTGCAAGCAGTTTCCTAACCGTTTTCAGCATAGGAGCATCCATGATGAACCTTGGCTAAGTAAATCGAAGTACATGACAATCACATATGATGTTACATTTCACCCTTCTTAAAAAAAAAAAAATGTTACGTTTTTTGTTGTTGTTTTTTGGGCATGACAGAAGTACACTTTGTTGTGTGAAAGAAATGGTATTAAATATGGGCATGTGGAGGATGTACGCCTTGACTGCCTTGATTGTGGGAATGTCAAGGCAATAATTCTTGTTTTTCTTTTTAGCAAGGTTAAAAGGAGGAGTGTTTTCCTTGGATAGTTACCTCATTGCAATTTCTTATTGGTGTTGTTTAGTGTAGTTTTGTTTCTACTAGGGTGGTTGAGATGGATACACCTGTGACTTTTGGGAAGTAGATGGAATGCTTGAAGAAAACGCTAAGGAGGATATTTAAAACCAACCATTGCCTAGTTAGGCATGCAATAATAATGGTATTAGGGATGGAGTAATTGTGGTCCAACCACCATTTTAGGTTGAATTCAAATGTAGCTTCCATGTTCCTCACCTCTATTCTCAACGCAAGGGAGAACAAGGATATGGTGAAGAAGCTTTGCAAAGAACTTATCAAGGGCAACCTGCTAGGAGAACTCGATGATGTCTTGGAGGATATAAATGAGAATCTAAGAATTCCGCTTCCCAAATATTTCCATGTAGTTAAGTTAAAAGGAAGGGGAAAGAGGTGAATTGATATCCTATAGTGCACTACCCAAATCCGGAGATCATTTCGAGCAAGAGAAGGATGGTTGGTCGGTGTTTCATTCCTAAAGTTAATGTTGGGGCTCAAAGAGGAAGAATGGGGTGGTTGGCTCCAAAAATATATTTGAGATGAGGGACTCGTGGAGTTCAACAAGGAGGGCTCAAAGATGGAGTTGGACAGTGAGGAGGAAGTGGTCCCTGAGAAAAGGAGTGGAAAGAAAATGTTGGATGAGGAGATTTCTTCATAATCGTCTGAGGATTTGGAGGGTCATGCAGCTTGTGGACATGGATAGGAGTAGAAAGCCTATTTGGATTCTCACAAATGCCAAAAAAAATAGTTTGTCTTTGTATCGTGGGTGGACTAGGGTTTTAGTATAGATTAATAATAATGCTCCATTTTCAAATAAGGAGCTTGTACTGGGTTTCATCTGCTCCATTTCATATTTAGGAGCTTGACAATTAACACTAATCAGGGAAATATGTAATGGGTCACTTTAGTTTTTTGAATTTTGGTGTGACAAGGTCTAGGGACCGAAGAGAAAGTTGTGCCATTTCATAATATAGATAATAAGTTAGTTTTGTAATCAAATATAATATCATGGTTGAGTGTGAAAGTAGTTACGGGATATATATGGGATTTTTGAAAATATTTCACCCCCTTCATTTAATTCTTAACTTTTTAATATATAATATAATATGAGTGTAGCCCCATAGTTGTGTTTTGCCTATTAAAAAAAACAATAAAGAACATGTTGGCAAGTGGTTGCTTGGTTGTTGTCATTAATGGCAACAACTATCCCCATGATCACCGCAACGCACTTGGACTCAGTTTTGCCAAGCCACAATGTGAAAAATGCCAAGTCCACAAACTGGTGCAAGAAGACCGAGGTAATATTTGATTAGCAAGGATGCTAGAGTTATTTTATGGCTTGCAGTCTTACAGGTGAATACAATGATGTATGACAGAGCTTCATCTATGAGCGCACATGTTTTGGTTACCATACGAAGAAGATATAGCAATCGGAGTGCAATTGCAGACAATAGACAAAGTTCCTAGACTTGAGAAGTTTTGATTGTATTGGCCGACCTATGATATGTCTTGTCATGTAATAATCATGTGTATATGGCCAACATGATGTCATAGTAAAGTGTGTATGACCACTTGGTATAATATTGTATGGCCGGATTTGATGATGAAAAATCAAATTTTCAAAAAAAAAAGATATGGAGAACAGGAGGTGGAGGCAACAGTCGGATCGCCTTAGCGATGGAGGCAAGAATAGGCACTCTGCAACTGGCTTTAGAGTCCCATGGCAAGATAACAGACGTAATGACGCGTCCCAAGCAAGATCCTTCTTTGATCGGGGTTGAAGTTTTTAGCCCTTCAATAAGAGATCCCAGTCAAGCTTCCAACCCAGGACTGACTCCTTTCGAAAGGATCCATGGCTGAAAGCCCATTTCCCTCCTCCTCAAAGGAATAGGAATGGCAAGGGATGGGAAAACCAGTTTAAGTATGGTGGCACGAATAGTGGGCAGAACAATCCTGGTGAGTTCCAAACTATTGTGCATAAATTTTGGAGACGTAAAATTCTTAAGGAGAAATCTAAAGTCTCAGGGCTTCCGGTCGAGGACCGAATAGGCTCACCCGTGGCTAAATCGGTAACAGGAAATGTTATCTATGGCTTTGCATCCTCTATTTTAATTGATAAAATAGTCAATGGGTTGATTCTTTGGCTTTTATGATAGATAGATCCTTTTTTGTTAAATGGGTTGGTCCTTGGCCTTCAGTAGACAAGATTAAGCTTTGGTGTGATAAGTTGGATGGGAAAGATTGGATCCTCAAAACCCTACCCAATGGTTTTGTTCTTATAACATGCTCTTCGAAGGAAGATAAGGAATGGGTAATGAATAATGCTCCCTATATCATTGAAGGCAGAGGCTTATTTATTAAAGACCAGTCTCCTAATGTTGATTCCTTTAAGGAGAAAGTCATTCAAAGGCTGGTCTGGGTTAAACTGCATGGTCTCCCTTTGGAGTATTGGTTTGAAGATACTCTACGAGTCATGGTGAATAGTCTAGGCACCTTCATTAAAATGGAAGAAGCGTTAGACACGGCGGACTTTTCATGCTATCCTAAGATTCTTGTGCTGATGGAGGAAAGTCATGATCTACCCAACTTTTTTGTGCTTGGTTCTTCTGAAGGGAAATGGCGCCAACAACTTATGTTCGACTTGTCTGTAGAAGATCACCCAACTCTATGTCCTGAGAAGGTTAGTTCTTTGGAAAAAGGAAAGAATCTTGAAGCCAATCGGCGAATAGACAATATTAGTAGAATCACTACTTCAAATATAGCCCTTGGTTTGCAGTAGTCTTTGAAATGGTAGATGCGGATGTTGGATGAAAGCAGGTGTTATAACCCGTGTCCTCAGAGGTTGAATAGTGGTAGTTGGTTTACAGAGACCCTCCTTGAAGGGATGCAAAGATCGCATCTCAATGATGATGATCAGTTTGATTGGTTCTTTGGGCAAGTTGTTAAAGAAACCCAATCTTTACCTCTTCCTAACAACATGGATGCAGAGATTCCTCTTTCCAAAGACAAAGTTTGTGTGGGCAATACATCCTTGGCTATGGCCACAAATGTTCTCATCCCTGATACAATGGATCTGGAAACTATGGAGTATGTTCCTGACACCTTTGAGGAACCGCTTCCAGAAGCTAAGGTTACCTTAGTGGAACAGGGTAGATTTCAGAAGCCTTGCAGTGAACTGGAGAGTGGTGAAAGACAGTTTATTGCGGAGACTCCACGATCTCCTTCAAGAAAAAGCATGTGTTTGAATGACTATGTTCAAAGACATCAAAATCTCTCCCATAAGGCAGCTGGATAACCTCCTGGAAACTTCTCGAAACAGCGGGGATAACTATATTAACTCTGACTATGAGTGTGAATCCCCTCACCCCTTTGATGAGGAAGATGACTTGGGATTCTCTGAAGAACAAGGGTTGTATGATCAGAGAAGGATTGTGCAAACTGAATCTAAAATTTCTAAGCCTAAATTAGGTGAAAAGTGCAAAAGAGGGCCTAAGTCGATTCAGGTGAAGCTTGCCTTGGTTGGGAATGCTTCAAACCAAACTAAGCTTTTAAGATCGGGTCGTGGCTATTCAAAGGTCCTCTCCCGGAAGCAATGAAAATCCTTTCCTGGAATGTCAGGGGTTGCAATGCCCCTGACAAGCTTCGTTTGATCAAGAGAGGTCTTGATCAAATGAAATATGTCATTGTATGTCTTCAAGAGACAAAAATTAAGGATTCAGATGTTGGTTTATTTCAAAAAGTTTTTGGTAAATGGATGTGTGGATGGGTTGGTTTAGATGGTGCTTCTGGGGGTTTGGGGCTGTTATGGAATCCTGATAGTGTAGACATTCATATAATTGAGGCCAATCAGAATTGGCAAGTTGCCAAGGTGATTTCTAAACAATTGTGTATGGAGTTTTTGATCTTCAATATATATGGCCCTAATAATCCTTCTAAAAAGAAAGTAGTTTGGAAGGAGATCTTTGAGTTCATCTCTAAGTATGGTAATATGTTGTGTATCCTGGGAGGTGATTTCAATGTTGTGTTGAGAGCTGAGGAGAAGCTTGGTGGCAAAGGTTGGCAAGGTCAGAGCCATTATGACTATGCTGACTGTGTCCTTAATAATGGTTTGGTAGAGGTTATGTTTAAAAATGGTGTCTTCACTTGGACTAATCGTAGAGCTGGCTTCCTCAATGTTGCTGAAAAGTTAGATAGATTCCTTTTGGTTGGGGATTGGGAAGAATCTGAATAGTTGTGTCAAGCTGAAATTTAGCCTTTAGTGGGCTCGAACCACTTTCCTATTCGTCTTCATATCCAAGCAAATTGATCCCCGAAGCGTGCTCCCTTCAAATTTGAGTCTATGTGGCTTAGAGCAGAAAACTTTTTGGGTCTTGCTGCTGAGTGGTGGAAGGGAGCCCCTCCCTTTACAAGTAATAAAGATTTTATATTCTTTAAGAAGCTGCAGTTCTCAAAAGACAAAATTAAGATATGGAATAGGGATGTCTTTAAAAACATTTTTGTTGATAAACCGATCCTTGAAGAAAAACTGGGTATTCTTAATTCTAAAGTTATTTCGGATGGAATGACTAAAGAGGATTTTGAGTTGGAAAAAGATCTTACTAGGGATTATAAAGAGATCCTTTCTAGAGAAGAATTGTTCTAGAGATAGAAATCTAGGGAGCTTTGGCTTAAAGGTGGGGGCAGAAACTCTAAATTCTTTCACAAATTAGTCAAACTTCGAAGAGTTACCAATAAGATCTTCTCTATTAAAGACCCTAATGGTGTCCTCCTTCATGAAAAAGAAGATATTAATAAGATTGCAGTTGATCATTTCTCAAATTGTTTTGCTATTGATATCCTAGAAGGTGGTTGGGATAGGAGTATTTTGGATGTTATCCCATGTTGCATCACTGATATTCAAAATCAGGATTTGATGAAGGTTGTTTCCTTAACTGAAGTTAAAAGGGCTCTTTTCAGCATGGGGAGTGAAAAGGCCCCTGGGCCGGATGGTTTCCCTGCTAAATGCTCTCTTTTTCAAGAAAGCATGGCACTTCATAGGTGAGGATCTTTTAGAGGTTGTTGAAGAATCCAGGTTAAAAGGTTTTATCTTAAAGGACTTCAACAATACCTTCATAACCCTTATTCCAAAGAAAAAGGATTGCCATACCTTTGATGATTTTAGACCTATAGCTCTCTGTAACACGGTGTATAAAGTGATAACCAAAGTTATGGCCAATAGGTTGAAGGATCTCCTGCCAGGTATTATTTCACAAGAATAAAGTGGCTTTGCCCCCTAATAGATCCATTTTTTAAGGCATTATCATAGCTCATGAAACCATCCATTCGGTCAAAACAACTAAGTTGAGGAAAATGATGATTAAAGTTGATGCCAAGAAGGCCTATGATAATGTCAACAGAGGTTTTCTTTTGGGAGTTCTCGGGAAATTTGGGTTCTCGGCTGGTTGGTTGAAATGGATCAGCAGCTGTATCAACACTCCAAGAATCTTTGTCTTGGTTAATGGCAACCCTCAGGGCTTCTTTGAGACTTCTAAAGGAATCAGATAGGGAGATCCTATCTCTCCTTTTCTTTTTATTATTCTTGTCGAAGTCCTTGGCAGAATGATTTCTCTTCAAAGACTCCAAGGTAGATGGAAGGGTATTGTTGTTGCAGTAGGTGTAGACCCCTTATCACACCTCCAGTTTGTAGATGACACCTATTTAATGGGTGAGGCTGATGTTAAAGAAGCTCGGTTGATTAAAAGCACTTTAGACAAATTTTGTTTTGCCTCAGGTCAGTTTATAAATTGGCTTAAATCTGAAGTTTATTTCTTTAACACCGATATTGGCACTCAGAGAAATATTTGTAGAATTTTAGGTGTCAGGCAAGGCAATCTGCCAGAGAAGTATCTGGGTGTTCCTCTTTTTGCAGGGGTTGGGGGTTCTGATCTTTGGAAAGGTCTGATTCATAATTGTATCAATCGAATGGAAGGTTGGAAAGGTAAATGTCTCTCTTTGGCGGGTAGAATTTTGTTACTACAGTCTGTCATATCTTCCATCGACATTTATTCCATGAGCTGTTTTAAGCTTCCCAAGAAAACTCTGAGCTATTTAGAACAAAGGATTAGGATTTTTTTTTTGGAATGGACCTAATTCAGATGATAGGATCCCCCTAATCTCTTGGGATCAGATTTGTTGCTCTAAGAAATTGGCATCAAACAAACCTAGCTCTTGGTGCTAAGTTGGTGTGGAATATTTATGCAAGCCCTAGTATGCTTTGGGTTAAAATCCTGAAGGCCAAGTATCTTGATAATTTGGATGATGAAAGAATTTTTACTGTTCTCAATCCTCCAAAGGGCTCTGCAATCTGGAATTTCTTGATAGATTGTAGACACATCATTACTGATCACATCTCTTGGTTGATTGGGGATGGTAGAAAAGCTTCTTTTTGGGAGGATTCATGGAATGGTCATTCTAACCTGAAAGACATTCCTGCTTTTGATGCTATTAAAGCCTTCTTTGTTAATTTATGGGGTGATAAGGTCATTGATTACATTGAAGTTAAGTAGACTAGGGTTGGTCGGGTTCTTGGTTGGAAATGTATTGATAACTTGGAGCTTCTTGATGCTCACAAGGCGTTGATGAAGCAGATTTTTAGTGGTAGAGCTGTCTTTTTCAGGTAAATCGAACAAACTTATTTGGTGTGCTGCTAAGAGTGGCAAATATTCTGTCAAGCTTGGTTATGAATTAACAACTAGAGAGAGACCATCCCGTGATTGGCCTCATAAGCTCTTTTGGCACAAGGATTGTCTTCCTAAAGCTGGTTCCTTTGCTTGGTTAGCTACCCATGGGCGGATCTTGACTATGGAAAGGAGAAAGAACTATGGCTTCATTGGTCCTACCAAGTGTGTTCTTTGTGATTCTGCTTCTAAAGATGTTGACCACCTTTTAGTAAGGTGTAGATTTACACAGGAATGTTGGTTCATGGTTTTGGGGAAGTTAGGTTGGTATGGACCCCTTCCTAATAATATTAAAGATCTTTTTCTCAGTTGGCCAATGGCTCCTTGTAGATCTACCCTTTCGGTTGTCTGGCTTATCACCCCTTCAATTGTGATTTGGGAAATCTGGAAGGAGCGTAATAAAAGGCTCATTCAAGACAAATTCAAGGCTTTATCTAGGGTTCTACTCAGAATTAATAACTCTACTAAGGAGGTCTTAAGTGCTTCTACTGCACATATCAATTCTGGTACCCCTTACTCTACTGTAGACAAGTTTATCCAGCAAAGTTGGCCAAGGGTCAAGATCAGATTTTCTAATCATGGAGGGGCTACAAGTAAAAAGAAGCTTTCTTGTAATGAGATGTGAAAAAACCTGATGATGGTTGGTGGAAGATTAATTTTGATGGTGCAGCCAGTGGTAATCCTGGCCCCTCGGGTGCAGAGGTGACTGTCAAGGACAGTGTTGGTAATGTTATTGCTTGTGCTTCTCAGAGGCTCAATAATGGAACTAACAATGAGAGCGAAGCTAAGGCAGCTTTGTTAGCTGTTCAAATTGGGACTAAATTCAATTTTAACAAGATTTTCTTAGAAGGGGATTCACAGATTATCATCCAAGCCCTACAAAAAGGCGAACGCTCGGCATGGCACTTACAACCACTGATAAGTTCAATTCTTGATGAGTTAACTTGTTTTGATGAGTTTAAAATTAGCCATATCAAAAGAAATGGTAATAGGGAGGCTAACGTGCTCTTGAAGTGGGCACTTTCCTTTTCAACTATTGATGACCTCAGCATTGAGGTTTTTTAGGCACCACCTTTTTCGAATCATCATTGTTCTTGGTGGCCTTCTCTTTTGGCAGCTCCCCACTTCGTGTGAGTAGATTGTTTGTGGATTAATTAGTGTGTCCTGTAAGAATATTAATTACCACTAAACCCAAAGGCAAGGCAAGTAGAATGTTGGCGAGTTGTGTTAATTATAGTTTAGTGTGGTGGCTCCTACAAAAAGGCGATGTGAATGCTTATGTGTGCGAGTTTATTAGCTCCTTAAATATTTTCAAAAGGCCAAAAGCTTTGGTAGTTTCTTTTTCTGGTGATGCTTGTCTCTGGTGTTTAGCCTACATATTTTCTTCAAGATGGAAGCTACATTCTCTGTTGACACGGAGAAACAGCAAAAAAGCTTTAAGGGGCCGGTTAGTAAAGAAAGGATGAAAGGCTTGCTGAAGTTCAAGAACAATGAGGTGGTAGATGTTGCGTTAGTCCTTTTAGGAGAGCAGTTTTAGAATAGACCGGTAAAACGCAGGGTAAACCTTGATGTTATCTTAGTCATTATCGGCTGGGCCTTGGAGCTAGGGGAAGACACCTCAGTAGTGGATTGTTTTATGAGGAAGTTGTTTGATGAAGCTCTTTTGGTGGGCTTGGAGTTCATCTTGGAATGGTCCTGGCCAGGGATTGGAATGAATCTCTCTGAGTGCTTTGAAGATGAGGAGGGGCGGAGGTTTGGCAAAATCCCTTTCTTCAGATGGTGGGGTAAGGTTGATAAGGTTGTCTACAAGCCTGAGAGGAAGGAGGCTTGGCTTCTCCTCAAAAAAGTGGTCGCTGAGGCAGAAGAACAAGAGGAAAGCAGGAAAAGGGTCTTTGCAGCCCCGATTGCAAGGAAGAAAAGAGGGAACCCTGGTGGCAAGAAGGTTTAAACCACACACAAATCATTGCTACAATTTTGTTGAGTTTCCTGGAAAAGGACTGTAAGTCCGTTTTGCATGGTTATGGGTTGTTGGATGTTGTTGTTTTAGCATTTTAGGGTTGGTGAACAATTCCAATTGTCAGGTTTTACTTGACAATTGGAATTGTTCACCAACCCTAAAATGCTAAAAGGAATTGTTGATGACCATTCTCTACTAGTTTTTTTCTCCCTTTCCTTATCTTCCCGTTTTCAGTCGGGTTTATTTTCTATAAGGATAGCTCTTCTATATAGAAGTCACACTCGTGCGAATTGTTTTTTGTTGTGGAAAGCTTAAACACTGTAGTAGTTTGGCTCCAACTGGTTATTGATATGGTTTCTCTCTAAAGTTGGATTAGCTATGGCTAGGATACATTTTCTTAGAAGTTACTTTGAAAGTAACTATAATCATACTTGCAATGTATTTCCTTTTATATCAATAAAATTCTCACTATTATAGATCAAAAAAAATATATTGTATGGCCGACCTTGTAATTTGTTTTTGTAATTGCTTAATAGAGGCTAACCTAATTAGTTTACTCTTAATCGAGTATAAGTAAATAATGTAATTGGTAATTGCAGTGTGTGGCATTGTATTGTGAATATGCATATGCAAATATAAGTAGAGCGAAGAAGTCAGTGAAGTGAATGGGAACAGTGATGCATGGAGTTGCAAATGTTTGTTCTCGTGTTTTGATATGATACTCATTATAATAGAAGGACAACAGTCCACATTATGAGAGTGCAGGTTGCACAATTGTAATACCCCTAACAGGTTTTTGTAAACTCCTAACAGGGTCTGTCCTTTAACAGGGACACCTGCCTATTGTACTAATCAGCTACTAACAAGGCTAGGACTCCTAATAGGGTCTCTTTCATATAGTGCAGATATTTGTGGGTATCATCCCCACCGAGGTTTTTCCCTCAACATGGTTTCCTCGAAAACAAATATGGTGTTATGAGTTCTCTTGTGTTTGCATATCTTTGTTGGTTAATTGGATTAAGTTGGTTGTTTGTTAATTACTTAAAGAATTCATTTAAGTACTATAAGACTAATTCACCCCCCCTCCCAGTATTACCCAATCCTCACAAAACAATGTTACCCCAATATAGGCAAAGTATTAGTGATGAACCCCTTAATGGCCAAAAACACCCATGTAAGAATATAAGGAATATAAAATATAAATTGGCGCCAATTTGGCATCCATGTGCACAAGCACACATTAGGTAGTATTCCATCAAACATATAAGGATTGGGCAATGGCATGAATATTGACATGATTAAATATAAAAGGAGAGATAACAAGACAATCCCTCAAATGTAAATATTAGTTCAATAATAGCTAAAGAAGACAAACAATGAATAACATGATGCTACTCAATATGCGTATATCATAAAATATGGAAAGATATAATGAAATGGTAGTAATAATCAATAATAAAATTTTAGATATCAAAAAGTAAGCATAGAACATGTATGCCTTATAAACTAGGTGTCATGGATAATATAGCAACAATAGAACATTACATGATGTACAAGAATTCTCAACATAGCTAGGCATGACAATTATAGATCGCAAACACCAATTATCAAGAGAGCTATAAAGATATCAAAATAATAGATCATAGGTAAGGTGTGCATAATCCTTATTGAACCCTAAATTATTTGAAGATATGTCTCGACAATTCTTATATAATGTTTTTAAAGATATATATGGGATACAAAAATCTTTTAAAGAATATAAAGTTGTATAGAATCTTTTAAAGAATATAAAGTTGTATAGGGTAGAAAATAACATAACACATTTAGAGAATAATTTTAAGAAGTCTTCAATAGGAACATTAAATATGTCATAAATGGTCTTATTGTTTTTATTACAATCTAGCATTCAGATTATTTAAATAAATTATTATAATATTATATTATTATTACTAATGAATAAATACCTTAGTTGTCGGATTCGTGCCTGCAGGGTCAGATCTAGGCCCGGGTCCAGATTCACGGACTGGTCCGTGCTGGATCCGGGCAGGGTCCGTGCACGGACCCGGGAGGATCCACACGGATCCCACGTGAATCCATGCGAGTCCTCAAGGACCCGCGGGTCTAAGGGACCAAAAAGTGAAACAAAGACTTTAAAAACACATTTTTATATTATTTTTTGGCTTATAACCCTAAAACGACCCTTCTTATGAGTCTCCAAACACATTTCATTTCTCATTTTGCTCTCTATTATTCTCTCTCATTTGCTCTCTCATTCTTGCAAGCTTGAAGTGAGGTGATTGTATTCGAAGGAGATTGATTGTGGAGTGACAAATACCTTCCAAGAAATAGATTTGAGTGATTAAGGTATGCATTTGAACCATATTCTCTAGTTTTTTGATAAGTTTTGTATATGTTTTTGTATAAGTTTTGAAGTTTTTTTTTTCATTTTTGTTATAGATTGCAACAATGAGTAGTCAAGGCTCGGTGGGTGGGGAGGGATCTCAAAAATTTAAAATTGATAAACGGTCTCCTTTATGGAGACCACAACAAGAATTTCTCAATGTACTAGAGGTGGGGGGTATGTATGGAAATGTAATTTTTGCAAAACACAATATAGAAGCTCCCACTCCCAAATAAAATTTCATCTTTTAGGCCCTGGGGGTCAAGGGATTAACATGTGTGAGGGGGGAGATAAGAAGGGATTGCCAGCTGCACAAATAGCAGCTTTGGTAAAAAAATAAGAAGCTGACAGAAAAGTTGCAAAAGGGAAACAAGGTGCTTATATCGGTAAACAGAAAACAATGCAGCCACCCACTCAAGCAAGCTCTAGATAACATCCATTATTGCCTATGCCTTCTAGGGACGAAGATGTAGAACAACCACACAACACCCCCCGCAAGAGAGGGCCATTAGATAGGGCATTTCAAAATAAGTTAAGAGATATTGATCTCAAAGTTGGACGTTGCCTTTTTGCCAATGATGTTCCATTCAAGTTTGTGAGATCACCTTATTTTAGGGAGATGTGTGAAGGAATAAATGAAGCACCTTATGGTTACCGTGGCCCTAGATATGAAAAGTTGTGCACAACCATATTACAAAATGAGAGAAAAAATGTGGAGAACCTACTAAAACCAATAAGAGATTCGTAAGGATATAATTATCACTAGTATTAGAATAATGATATAATTGAATGGTATTAATATAGTCAAAAATATATATTTTTAAAATTAATATACTTATTTTAATAGTAGATTAGTATTTGAAATTTGAATGCCTCGAAATGTACTTTATTTTTATTATAATTAAGATATATATATTAGCTTTATAATTAATTGCTATTTTAAAGATGTAATTTTATAATTTTTTATTTTAATAATTAAAAATTATAAATATAACTTTGAAAATATAAATTTAAAAAATCATATGCAAGAATAATTTGAAATAAATGTGTCATTATCAGGTATCCATGACATAAAAAATCAAACATAGCGAAAAGAAAGGCAAACAGGTTGGTAACTTACCCTTCAGTTATATCCGTTGACCAGCCTGAGCGAGAACAGATCTGATAAAGGGCTTTCTTCCACCCGTCTATCTCTTCTCTTGGGTAACGATCTGAATGCTCATTAAACTTTTCAAATGATTTCTTATAAGGGCTGTTATTCCCTTCAGGATATCTAACATGAGTTGGATCTACATGATAAAACAGAGGGATAATCAAGCCAGGAGTTCTCAACATGGCAGCTGCCTCCTTCAGACACCAAGCAGAGTCTGCATAGCCTTCCGAGAATATGGGGATGCGAATGGCACTGCTCTCTATTGCTCTTTCCAGGCTGTCCCCAATGATTTCCCCCTTTTCCAACTTCTCACTGTCTATGTAGACATTCAATCCTGCTGTAGATAGAGCTTGGAAGAGATGATCAACCAGAGTTTTTCGGACATCTGGTCCCCTGAAACTCAGAAACACATGATATCTCTTATTGCTTTGGAAGGCAAGTTTAGCTGTGGGAGGTTCATATCTGTGAAAGGCAGGCATTGAAGCAGAAGAAGAAGTAGACGGGGCTGATTCTTCAATCTGTGGGTTAGAAGTAGAAGCAGAAGTAGATGCCATGAAATCGGATTGGGCTGAACGCAGACACACAAAAATGAGAAGATAAGTAGCAAGGAAAAAATGCTTGTTGGGCAGGTGAGGAGGTCAAGCCCAAAGCTTATAAAACGGTTTCCAGAGATGCAGTGAGAAAACGCGTAGATTGAGAGAAAGCGTGTGAAATATATGGAGAAGCGTCCATTCCACCGACACTGAGCAGATGTGAAATGTAGGGTCCATTTCAGCCTTAATGTCATTTCCCTAAAGGGAAAGTATATTGGAAAACGCGTAGAATGAAACATGATTCCCACCTTCTATGTGATCTGCCAAGATTGTGACATGGCAATTTCAAGTCAAATCGACAAACCATACGAAATGGAAAACAGATGTAAGGTGGTTCCCACTTTTTATGTGGTCGGCCATTAAAAAAGTTACTCAAACATCTCGTATGCTTTTGGTTTTAGTGGATGCCTAGTTGGTCTCTACTAGTAGTCAATCATGAGATAATGAGTTTGTTTTTAAATCACTTTTTTAATCCTGATTAGCAGTATCTGCTCTTGTAGGGTGCGACTATACTTCATACAAAATAGCACTTCTATATGCATCTGTACAAAAGTTCAAAATTTATTTTTCTTTTTAAAAAAATTACTGGTTTAATTCTTATAATTGGCCTCCACAATTTACAAAATATTAGATGAAACACGTTAAGTTGTGCTGCTCATTTGTTTATTTAGATTGTACTATTTTGTATGGAGAATAACCGGAACTGTTCTTGTGTTTGCTCATTTGTATTTTTTCAGATTTGTATTTTTCAGATTGTACTATTTTGTATAGGGAATAACCGGAACTGTTCTTTGTAATTGCTAATATACAGGTATCTGATGCTATTTTTGCTGATGAGCGGTATGTTTTTAAAATTTTCCTTCCTTTTCCAATTGAAAAAACAAAATCTCATATATGCTTTTCTTCTTCCCGTCTTTTTGTCCTCTTCATACTTTTCCATTTTGTAAGGGTCCCAGTTCTGAAGGAAAGTATGTGGTCCACGGAAAAGTAGGAATTGTTTTATTTCATTTACATATTGTCTTCAAGGGTAGCTTAATTATTGTTAAAATGTAAAAATCGAAGTTTAAACTTTTATTTATTTTAATTATTTTGAATTCAATCTACTAATTTCTTAATTATTTTAAATTTAATCTACTAATTTCAAAATTAATTATCATTCATTAGTTTATTTTGTAATATTTGAAAATACTTTGTTTTCAAAATTCTATTCTTTATAATGGTATTTATCAAGTTTTATATGATCAATCTTTCACTCTATTTTTTCACATTTCAAACACACTCTTTAGAAAACACTTTATAAACTATTGAAGAACTTAACCTTCCACACAATGAATGGGCACATACGAAGCAATTGATTCATCAGTCAGTCTATAATTTGTTGTCATAAGATGGGAAGCGGATGGGAAGCAAGATCATATGCAGATCACCTCATTGTTGTTAATGCATTTTTCTTCCTCTTCAAGTAACTAAATGATAAGTTGCTTTGTTGTAGAGTGGGAATGTTTAGTAGAATAAATTGGAGTGTCATGCTCATAGGCATCCTTTCTTTAGCATAACTAAATGATAAGTTGCTTTGTTGTAGGGTGGGAATGTTTAGTAGAATAAATTGGAGTGTCATCCTCATAGGCATCCTTTCTTTAGCATAATGCACATCAGAAGAATTCCAATGCATTTATAATTAAATCTAAATACCAAAGTCAAAGGTAACAAAAGGCGAGGAGGCTTATACTCACTCAACTTGTTGGGAAACTTGAAGAGTGCCAAAGAAATAAAGTGGGATATATAATGCAAACTTCAATTTGGTAGCACCACTCAAGGACAAAGTTTGACATACGTATGTGAAGAGCAATGGGTTGTGAGCTGTGCGAGAGAAAAACTGTGGCTGATAATTTAGGTGAGTGAGGCCAAGATAGAGGATTAGCCATAGAGAATGAGGAGTGATCATGAAACCAACGTTGATCTATAATTTTATTTCTGTGAGTATCAAGAATCAATAACAGATAAAAAAGAGAGAATAGTAGTAATAATCTCTAATCGACTATAGTTCAAAGCAAAATGTGAGAGAGTCAACAACGTGGCTTTCAACTCTCCATGAGCTTTGAAAGATTTGCAATTTCTAAGATAAATACATCAACATAGAAATAGTTGATGTGTTGGTTGATGGCATAACCAAGGATGATTTAATAAAAAATTCAATATGAATGCTTTTAATTGATTTAAAATAACATGGTGCTTGTATTTTCAATATTTTGACTTCCCCGTAGGAGCAAGTGCACAAAACTTCCCCTACAAAATAAGTGTAGGAGCCAATTCAGAGTTGTTCTTGTTGACAATTCTTTTCATTCCTATTACTTTGAAGCCGTCTCTAATGATATTATCTTTAAAATTTTGCCTTTTCTTTTTTTCCCTCAAGCTCCTTGTATGTGCTTCTAATTTTCTTTCAAAGCATTGGTAACCACCATCCACTACAAACCTAAAGATAAAATTATTGATCTTACAACCAATAAGATGCTTGTTGAAACATGGGAAGACCTTCTAGTGTAGAGGCTTGCTTGCAACGTCGTTATATATTTTCTTTTGGAGGTAGAAGTCTTAAATTCATCATTGAAAATAATATTTGTTCATGCCTTGTTAAGCTTCCCTTTCATGATTCTCCACATTGTTTTTTATCACAAAAACTATGGCCAACATGGTAGAGTATGGGAATTATAAGGAAGATATGAATGATAAGGTACTCTCATGTACCATGGAAATCATTTGAAGCGGTGAAAAGAGAGCTAAACATAGTGAGACAAATCCATTTAGAGATCTTTAAGTTCGCCTTCAGTATTACAACACTCATCGAAGATGATACCGAGCTTACAATTAATTTAAGTAAAAATTTTGTACTTGTGGTGATCTTTGTAGAGGTAGCAAATTGTCTCAAGAAAGAAGCAATTCATGCTATTGTTATTAGTATTATAGGCGATAGCAATGAACATGTGGAATATTTTGTGGGCCTTGATTGTATAAATCTCTTTACTAATTTGACTATACCTAGCTATAAAGACCTTTAAAAAGCTCTCCTTAAGGTTTTGAGAGGATGTTGAAACTCAAAAGCAAAACAGAAACCTACATATTTTTCAAACTACGCTTAGGGGTTTCATTTAAAGACAAGCAAAAAGTACTTATATTAGTTATTCCATTCAATGACCAAATCCACAACATTAAGTGAAATTTAATTTAACAGCAGAAAAAAGAATGAAAAGCAGTCAAGAACCTTTAGAACAAGCATTTGCATCTAAGGCAGACATAAGAAGTAAAAATCATGATTTTTCTAAGAGTTATCACAAGTTTGATAATGGCAATGATTCCAACTATGGACATAGAGGTGAGTCTAGTCACAACTAGAGAGGCAGGGGCTATGAACGAGGACAAGGTTCTAGTATTCAAGGAAGAAATAACAATTTTAGAGGTAGAAGCAGGGATGCTGGTAGATACAAAAGACATGTTTAGTGCTTCCATTGTAACAAATTTGGTCATTATGAGTCAGAATATTGGCATATCCAATCTGCTAATATACTGTAAGATAAACAAAATCTGTTTCTTGTTTGAATACAAGTTCTAATGAAGGGACTTTATGGTATATTGATTCTGGTTGTTCTTCGCGTATGACTTCCAATAAAAATCCACTTATTAATTTGGATGAAAAACAGAGTGGTACAATGGTGTTCGGGACAATAATTCACATGGGACTAAAGAAATAGGAGCCATTGAAGTAGCAAATGAGAATGAAAAAATTAAGCACATTTCTGATACTTTTTAGTTCCTGCTCTAAAAAAGAATTTGTTATCACTTGGCCAGATGCTTGAACAGAATTATCAAGTTGTTTTTGACATAAATGAATGTATAATCAAAGATAAGTTGCAAAGATATGCAGTGATTGTCCAAGCAATAAATGGCAGGTGATCATATGTTTCCCCTTCATTTTTCTTCACACAAGCAGGTCTTAAGTACTATAAAGATGCATGATAGTTGGTTATGGCATCAAAGGTATGGGCATTATATTTGGTGGTTTACTTTTGCTTAAGAAGAAACATATGGTTGAAGGATTGCAATTACTTAAGAATGAATAGAAAATTTGTGAAGAATTTTTATTTGGAAAACAAAATAGAAACATTTGTCTATAAGAGCACAAAAACCCCTTGAAGTAATTCACACTAATTTATGTAGTTCTATGGCAACTCCCTCACTAAATAAATCCAAGTAATTTCTCAACTTCATTGATGATTTTTCTCATAAAACGTGGATCTATTGTTTGGCTGATGAATTAGAAGTCTTTGAAAAAATTGTTGAGTTCAAACAATTAGTTGAAAAATAAAGTAATCAATGTGTTAGTCATCAAATTAGATAATGGGGAAGAGTATAGGTCAAATATGTTTTTGGATTATTGTAGAGGACATGGGATACAAAGAGAGTTTACCACTTCCTACACTCTACAACAAAATGGGGTTGCTAAGAGGAAAAATAGAACTATTGTTGACATGGCTTGTAGAATGATGAAAGTAAAGAGCCTAGATAAGAGTTTTTGGGAAGAGGTAGTAGTTACTAAAAATTATTTGTTGAAGCCCAACAAATCCAATTCTTCACAACTCCTAAAACAAGCTTGGTCTAGTTTGACACCATCTATTGCTCATATTAAGGTGTTTGGTTGTGTTGCTTATGCACATATTCCTAAAGAAAAAAGAACAAAGTTGGATGCTAAAAGTATCAAATGCATTTTTATTGGGCATGGTTCTAAAAAAAAGCTTAGAAATTATATGATCTTATCAGTAAGAAATTAACTGAGTAGAGATGTAATCCTTTCATTATTCAACTTTAATAAAAAATAAAGTTGAAGAATATTATTAAGGGAAAAAATGGCTCTGCAATTTCGTGCAAAAAATCAAAGAATCCCTAGATGGAAAACCAGGTTTCGACATTCGCAGTCAGCAGGCAATCCAAGGATGCATATCAATGTAGATCTGGGAACAAGGCATCCTAGGGCTTCCTTCTCCTAGATTCCCAATGAAAACAATAAATATAGAATTGCATCTACCACGAGTTCTGAAACAAGGAGAGGAAGACGGGGTGGCCACTGCTTCCATAGCCCTCATCAAAAGGATTATCTTGCGATATACCCGACAGAGGAAGGATTCAGTCTACGAAAGGATGCTTTCTCAGTGGAAAGACTAAATGATCAATTTTTCTTCTTTGAACGCACAAAATATGCTAAGAAGTTTTATGGCCAGATCCATCAATTCCCTACTCGAAGTCAAGATGAGGCAAACCCTAATGAATGGATTAAGGTGAAACCAAAAAAAATGGGGTCAAAACCCTTGCAACCTAGAAGGGATTAGCATTTCCACATCCAAACCAAAAATTCCTTCAATGTCCTGGCTAATAAAAATTCTGATGGCATCACTTCCCCTCGACCTGCTCATACCAACAGTAATAAGTTAAAAAGTGCTATACCACCAACGAAATCGAGGATAAACATGAGATCTAGCCGAATTGATAAAATGATGGATCTATACAAGAGATTTGGCATTTTTGCAAGATGGAATGGTTTTGGTACTCCTATGAAGGAAATAGGAGAATGGTTTGTATCCGAATACAAGGATAAGGTAAGTATCGCAACTCTCTCAGATGGTTTCTTCTTTGTTAAATGTAACTCTATTGAGGTTAAGAATAGTTTTCTTAAGGATGAAACCCCTAGTTTTAAAGAATGCAATTTTGCATTCTTAGATTGGCAACCGAAATTTGATCCTAGAAATTTAGTAAATTTTAAAGTAGATAGAGCTATCCTTCTCCCAGATATTCCGATAGGAGTTAATAAACTTAGAATTCTTCAAGGAAATAGGGAATCACTTAAGCCATTATGTAGGAATGTTGAAGACGGAATTTCCTCAGTCCAATAGCATAATAGTAGTAAACATGGATATTAATATCCCCAATCTTTATTCAGAGTCGAGAAGAAGTTTATGAAATCTGACCAGAATTCCTCAAATCAGACTTAAAAGCAAAGATGGAAGAAAAATTAAAACAAGTAAGAAGGGATAGGACACAAAGTTATCAGGGGAATTTAAAACCATCAGAAGAAGTTCCAAGCACTCATGTTTTGGATATAGAGGAAGGGGAGATTGTAGAAGATAAGGAATTGGGTAGGACAGATATCCTAGAAGGGAAAGAAGATGGACATAGTGGTAATAAGCTTTTAGAAGGTATCCAAGTAACACTAAATGAGGTAGGATAGGGCTTCAAAATTATAACAAATCGGAATCTAGAGGAATTAGATAGCAAAGGAGAGCCAGAAGTTATTAGCATGGAAAACAAGGTAGGAACATTCAGATCAACTAGCCCTTCAAAAGAGAGATCGAATAGCCCTGCTTGGGTAGAGGAGGTAAGGATTATTGCCGAACATCTGTGTGATTTTGTGGTCAATGATCTGATGGATCAATTTATGGATGAAATACGTGACAAAGAGGAAGTTGTGAGACAAAGAGAGTTGTTGATAAAGGAGTGTCTAGAAGGAGACTATCTGCTGGAAAAAGCTGAATTAGAGCATGTTCTATTGGAACTAGAGAATTTGGAACAGAAAGAATAGGAATCGTTGGGAATTGCTGCAACACAGCCTAGCAAGAATACCCCGAACTGCGCTAAAACCAACAAAAAGAGAGGCAGAAAATCTCTTCTAGAATTGAGAGTAAGGAATGGGGGTGCAGTAGGATAGACCAAACTAACCGATATCTTTAACACAGGGAAGGGGAAGTTCCTTCCCAAATCGCAATGAATGTCCTAACATGAAATGTTAGGGGATTAAATGCTCCTAACAAGCAATGAATCTTAAAACACTGCATATCAAATACAAAAGCAAAAATCATAATGCTACAAGAAACTAAATTAGATAAGAGTGACATAGTTAATTTAATAAAAAACTAGGTTTTAGGGAAATTTGGGGTTCTCCGGCTAGGGGGAGCTTCAGGGGGTTTGGTGTTTATTTGGGATCCAAGAGTTGCGATTATCACAGCAATTGAAGACCATGTAAATTGGAGTTGTGGTCTAGTTAGAAGCTCCCAAACAAAGTTAAGTTTTAGAATCTTCAATGTTTATGGTCCCATTCCTAACATGGAGAAGGTGAAAGTGTGGAAGGAAATAGTAGAAAAATTGTCAGAATATAAAGAAGAGGTATCTATCAGAGGAGAGGACTTTAACACTATCACTAAAACCTCAGAAAAGTGGGGAGGGACACAGAAACTTCCAAAAGTAGTAGAAGACTTCAATGATTGGATAAACAAGAATGGACTATTAGAAATTGCAACATCCAAAGAATGCTTTACATGGAATAATCGAAGAAAAGGTTTTAGCTTCATAGCGGAAAAACTGGATAGATTCCTAATTAATGGAAATTTGGTAGAGCTACCTTTTACTATGGGATCAAAGGTAAAGCCTATATCTGGTTTAGATCACTATCTAGTTGAACTCAAGATCCTGGTAGACAAGAGGCTAGACAATTGCCCTTTCTAATTCGAAAAGATGTGGTTTATGGCTGATGGTTTTTTGGAAATGATAGAAAGATGGTGGAAAGAAATAGAGATAACTAGGTCTAAACTCTACCAAGTGGTAAATAAACTTAAAATTATTAAGCAAAGGCTTAAGATTTGGAATGCTGAACACTTTGGAAATATATTTAAAAATAAAGAAGCATTGGAAGAGAAATTGGAGAATCTAAATAAGGAGGTAATAGCAAAAGGGATGGACACTGTCTTATATGAATATGAAAAGCAATTGCTAAAAGGGTATGGGGAGGTCCTAGCTAAAGAAGAGATATTCTGGAGACAAAAATCAAGAGAATCCTGGCTAGAGGCAGGCAACAGAAACACAAAATTCTTTCATAATAGTACCAAGCAACGGAGAATAGTCAACAAAATAACGTCCATTAAAAACAAAGAAGGAGAAAAAGTGGAGGACCCTAGGGATAGCAAAAGAAGCTATTTAGTATTTTGAGGAAATTTTCAACAACAGAGGTTTATCGAATCTGGATGCACAAGAAAACATTATAAAAAATATTTCAAGGCTAATTTCCCAAGAACAAAATAAAAAACTTCTAGGAAAAATGACCATACTAGAAGTAGGAGATGCCCTTAGGCAAATGAACTCGGACAAATCTCCAAGGCCTGATGGGTTTCCGGCATGTTTCTTTCGGAAATGTTGGAACTTAATAGGGGAAGAGGTAACAGAAGCATTAGAGGGAGTAAGAAACTTAGGTAAACTTCTGAAGGAAGTGAATAATACTTTCATAGCTCTAATCCCAAAGAAGGAGAAACCAGAAACTTTCAATGATTTTAGACCTATAGCACTCTGCAATACTCTTTATAAATTATTTACTAAGACTATGGCAATTAGAATCCAGAAACTACTACCCAACCTAATTAGTGAAGAACAAATACAGTTTGTTCCGGGAAGATCTATCTACAATGGGGTAATAATTGCACAAGACCATACACTCAATTCAAAATAACCGAGAACCTAGCATGTTAATCAAATTGGATATTAAAAAGGCCTATGACAGGGTGGACTGGAGTTTTTTGAGGAAGTGCTTAGAAGCCTTCAGGTTTGCAAAACAATGGGTCAACCTGATCTATGAAAGCATTTCTACTCCTAAATTATTAATTTTGGTGAATGGGTCACCCAAAGGATTTTTCAAGATAAATAGAGGACTCAGACAAGGGGGTCTAATATCCTCCTTTCTTTTCATCCTAATGGCAAAAGCATTGGGAAGATCATTAAACAATGCTCGGAATGAACGAACAATTAACGGTATTAAAATTACAAATGACTTAGATCCCACTACTCATCAACAGTTTGTGGATGATACTATGCTATATGGACAGAGCACTATTGAGGAAGGCAAAGCATACAAAACAATCCTAAGTCAATATACCGTGGCATCAAGGCAAAAGATTAACTTGGAGAAGTCGGAGATCTACTGTTTTAATACTCATCCTGATTTAGAGCAGCAAATATGCCATATTCTGAATTTTAACAAAGGGAGTCTACCATGCAAATATTTGGGACTACCTCTAGACATAAGGACACACTCGACAAAACTATGGGAACAAACAATTGAGAAGATAAAGAAAAAAATGGAATCATGGAAAGGAAAATGGCTCTCGACAACTGGTAGAGCCACTATGATTCAATCAGTCCTCTCGGCACAACCCATATATCAATTACCCTGTATTGACCTCCCAAGAAACAAGAGGGAGGAACTCAATAGACTCTTACAGACTTTCTTTTGGCAAGGACCAGGGGACAAGAGAAAGATTTCCCTATTAGCATGGGACAAGGTGTGTAGGCCGAAAGATGAAGGGGGAGCAAGGATTAAGGACATCAAACTCCAAGGGAGAGCCCATGAAGCCAAACTAGTTTGGGAAATGTTTAGAAGCCCCCACCTTAAATGAGCTAGGATACTAGCAAAGAAATATCTCAATAAAACTGATCATATTAACATTTTTAGGGAGAAATCACCTCCTAGAGGGTCGAGGATTTGGAATTTTATGATGGATTGTAGATCTGTCATTCGGGAAAAAATGACATGGAATCTCAGGAAAGGGGAAGAAGCTCTTTTCTGGCAAGACTCTTGGGGAGGATATAAAACTATGGAGACAGAAGTCAACTTGGTCCAATCAAGAAATATTCTTGAAGCCATGTGGGGAAAGAGAGCTATAGACTATGTGACCTTCGAGGAAGATGGGATGGGATGGAAGTGGAAAGATTTTAAGGATATAAACCTTCCCTCAGAAAAAAAGCTCTAAATAGAATTTTGGCAGAAAGGAAAACGACTTTCAATTTGGGAAAGGACAAGTTGATGTGGGATGGAAGTAAAAGTGGGGAATACAACTCGAGGGAAGGATATAAACTTTTAAGATCCAAGTAGATTAACACAAAGGATGATCTACCTACGACTTTATGCTGGAATAAGGCATGTTTGCCCAAAGTAGGACTTTTTACTTAGCTGGTCTAGAACGGAAAGGTCTTAACAACTAAACGATTTAGGAAAATGGGTTACCAGAGACCAAGTAGATGCCCTTTATGTGAAAATGAGGAAGAAATCAGTGATCATTTATTCTTAGAATGCCCCTACTCAGTTTTGGACATGGCTATGCTCACAATTAGGTTGGACATCAGCCTTCCCAAGAACAATCACAGACATGCTTCAAGTTTGGTCTTTCCTTAAAAAGGAAAGCATATATGGCTCATTAGGGATTTTTGCCCCCTCAATTGTCTTATGGGAACTTCGGAAAGAACACAATAGAAGGATATTTCAAGAAAAGAAGATGGATGTAAAGCAACTCCTTAATAAGATAAAGACCTCAATTATAGAACTTACCAATAATCGGGTCATAAATAAGCAGAAAAAGGAAATAGAGATGTCTCACTGGGATGAAAAAATGAGAGGCAAATGGATAGGTCTTAAACTTCCTCCCTTTGTGCAACAAGGAAGGGACATTACATCCAAGAAGCGTGAAAACTATAAGTGGCTACCCCCCCAAAAAAGGATGGTTTAAACTCAATTTTGATGGGGCATCTCAAGGGAATCCAGGTAGAGCAGGCATTGGATGTAGTATCCATAACTCAGAAGGTGAGGAGATAGCGAAGGTAACAAAATCTATAGGAATAGAAACCAATAACTAAGCAAAATTAATGGCTTTAGTGGAAGGTCTTGTATTATGCAAGAGTGTCGGCTGCAAGGACTCGGCAATTATTATCAATGCCTTAAGAAAAGGATCCCTCCTTAACTAGAGGTTAGATTCAATTTTATCAAAGGCTATCACGTTATGTCAATCCTTTGATAAGGTCATAATTAACCATATATATCGAGAAGGCAATCGAAGGGCGAATGAATTAGCAAACTTTAGAATAGAGGAAGGCTTGAAATAGAAAACCTTTAAATACAAGGATATAGCATCTAAGAATGGGTAACGTTAGTATTGGGAGATTATAATGAAATTTGGTATCTGTAGAAGAGTCGGGTTCCTCTATTTCCCAAGCAAGCAAGACAGCTATGGACACCCCAAATAAATTGGCAAGTAGTAAAAGGCAGATGGAAATCACAGATTACATTTCGTAGAAGCGATTAGAAGACATTATGAATTATTAGCATCAATTGATTGTGGAAGCAATCCTTAAAATCTTAGGAGAGGAATTTATCTATAACGATGAACATCGATATTCAAACCAAACTAATAAATTTGTAATATTCCAAGTTTTAAAGAAGGTAACTTTCCTTGTAAATACTTGGGGATTCCCTTGGAAACTGGTACTCGAGTAACGAAATTATGGGAAGCTATTTTTTAAAAAAAATTCAATAAGAAGGATCGTTGGAAAGGCAGAAGGCTAGATCTAGTGCTGATTCTTTGGCCAACAGTGGCATAGATGGAAATTTCATCAAAGAAATTTTATTAGAGAAAATATTAAATAAATAGATCCCTCCTAGAAATATATGAGTAAAATTAAACTAATATTCCCACAAATATGTATCTTAGCTCAAAGCTACGTTACCTGGGGACGCGTTTCCACCCCTAAACCCAAAGTTTCGGAAACCATCCCAATTTCAGGGACTAGGGGACGGCAGAGGACGTTTCCAAGCCGTCCCCGCCAAGGTGGAAAAATAGGAAACGCATTTCTGACACTTAGGAAATGGTCAACGAGTTTCCTATATGCGTTGACCGTTTCGGGGACACCAGGAAACTGCAAATCTGTCCCCCGATCGTCCCGGGGACTTTTTGAAGTTTCCCGAGGCAATAAAATATTAAAAACATAAAATAAGGCTATTAAATAATTTTTTAATTTTTTCCTGTTTGCAGGCCCCACACGCATAATATTAAAACCATAAAATACTAAATAAGGTTATTAAATCATTATGATTTTATTGATTTTTCCTGCCTGCAGGCCCACGCGCATTGCCATTGGATGAAGTTAATAAAATATTAAGTATTAACTTAAAAAATTTCATATCATATGTAGTACAACTTAAAAGTTAAAACACATTTTATAATATATATAGTATGTAGTAAGTTACTACATACTAGTAACTTTTATTTTTTTCATTTTGCTTTTGAAGTTTGTCTCTCCCTCACACACGCAGCTGGACGACTCACGCACACAGCTGGACGACGCACGCGGCACGGGCCTTCATACTGCTCGCAGCTCTTGGAGGCTTGGACGCAGATGAGGTTGGAGGCATAGGGGTGGGGCATTTGCAGTTTTTTAAAAACTTTTGAAGGCATTCGCAGGCGTCTGCAGTTTCAAGGGTTTACAGGTAAGTTTTTTAAATTTTTTATTTTTAAATTTTGTTTTGTTAAGTTTTGGTTTTCATTTTCAAGTTTTTTCATTTTGTTTTAGTTTTTGTTTTTAGACTTTAGTTTACTAAAATATTTTTAGCATTTGTACAAATTTTTTTGACATCTGTTGAATGTGCATGAGTTTCTGTTTTTAAATTTTAACTTTTTGTTTTTAAGTTTTTAAACATAGAAATATTCATATGTTAATAGTTCTAAGTTTATTAGTTTTTACTTTTTAACTATCATTGTTGCAGATTTTCATTTTTTAATATTGTATTATTGTCTTTCTAGTCATGGTTAACAGTAAAAAAATTGATTTGAAATTTGAAATAGTTTTAAGAAAAATTTATATAGAGGTCTGATTTATAAAAAAAAATTCTTAAATTGCAGAATCTTGAGGTTGCATAATTTTACTGTAACAGCATACTCAAACATGAGCAGCAACAACAGTGATGATGGTAGTGATCAAGAATGGCAGGGGGGAAGAAGTTGGGAGTGAATCAAGAGACGAAACTCAAACAAACAAATTTGAAATCCCTTCAACTGTCCTAAAAGAGTTTGCACAGGGCCCTTTTAATCCTAAAAATCCTCTACTTTGCCTTGTTCATCCAATAGATGTCAAAAAGAAAAATTCTGGTGGAAGTAGGATATATAAGTGTCACATATGCAAAGGTGAAATTAGAGGGAGCTACACAAGGGTGTGGTCTCATTTCTTGGGTGTTACGGGCAAAAGAGTTAAATATTGTCAAGATCTACAAGAGGATGCAAAATTAGAGTGTTAAAGATTGCACATGGAGGCTGAATACAAGTCCAAAGGTCTGCCCTTTGTAATGCCTCCACCCTCACAGCCATTTCCTCTTCACTCTATGTCATCTAGTGCCACTAGTGGTAGTGCCTTTCCTAGTATGGGAACCTCAACAAACAAAAAATGAAAAAGGAAAGAGGAAGGCTAGTGATAGTGGGCAGCCAAGGTCGGTCACAGATTTGTTCAATGCACAAGCACGGGAAATGTTAGATTGTTCTGTTGGTGATTTCTTTTTTGCCCATGCCATCCCATTTCACGTGGCCAATTCTTCATTCTTCAAGAAAATGTTAAGAGATGCAGGCACAGTAGGTCCCTCTTTGGTACCCCCTGGAGATCATAAACTACGCACTACCCTCCTTGATAAAGCATATTCCAAGGTGAGTGTGGTGATGGAGGATATGAGGCGTACTTGGATGAAGTCGGGTTGTTCCATTGTGATGGATGGGTGGACCGATATTAGACATCGGCCACTCATCAACATTATTGTCACATCCACAGCTGCCTCTTATTTTCTTAAAGCTGTTGATTGTTCAGGGAAACGCAAGGATGCAGATTTTCAGTTTGGCATTCTGAGAGAGGCTATAAAGGAGGTCGGGCCCTCAAATGTGGTTCAGGTGATTACTGATTCAGCACATGTGTGCAAATTGGCTGGTATGATGGTGGAGGGTGCTTACAAGCACATCTTTTGGACTCCATGTTGTGTTCATGCATTGAACAATGCATTGAAGGACATGGGGAAATTGTTTTGGATAAAAGAAGTGGTGACACAGGGTAGAGAGGTTCAAATGTTCATTTGCAACCACCACACCTCACTTGCTCTCTTCAGGACATTTTCGAAGAAGGAATTTCTCAAACCTGTAGATACAAGATATGTCAGCTACTACATTTTGCTAGAGAGGATGGTTGAGGTGCATGAGGCTCTACAACAAATGGTAGTGAATTCAAAGTGGAATAGATGGCCTACTGCAAACACTACTGAAGGAAAAGCCATCAATTAAAGGATCCTTGATGATAATTGGTGGTCCACTGTGAGGTAAGAGTCAAGACATTGTTGATTCTCATTTTTTAAAATCATTAATTTCTTTCCATTTTCAGATTTCTAAATATCTGATTTTAATTTTAAAAATTATGATTTGACATTTTGTTCTTATTCTCATCGCAAATATATTTGCTCCATCATCTCTCCTGTTGTGGATGTCATAAGATATGGTGATATTGACTCTCCTAACCTTGGAGAGATATATGAGACTATGGACAGCATGCTTCAAAAGATGAAGCAAATAATTTTGGCTCATGATAATGATTTGGCCTTGTATGAGGAGCACATTAAACCAATTTTCTTGCGGAGGTGGAATGCTATGAATACTCCACTTCACATGGCAGCTTATGCACTAAATCCAAAATGGTATGAGCCTAGGCCTGGAAGGTATGCTCCTAGTGAGGATGATGAGGTGAGACATGGGATTATGAAGGCCCTTCAAAAGATGTATTTAGCTCAGGATTCTAGTAGACTTCGTGAGCAATGGGTTGCCTTCACAAACCTTACTGGACCAAACTTTGGCACACCAAAGGCAAAGATGGATAGAGCAGTGATGGCACAGAAAAGCCCTGTTGGATAGTAGCAATGGCATGGGGCAGATGCACCAGAGTTGAAGTTTTTTGCAATTCGTCTCCTCTCACAAGTTACTAGTTCCTCTACCGCAGAGAGGAATTGGTCTACATATAGCTTTATCCACTCCGTGAAGAGGAATAGGCTTACCTCTAAACGAGCGGAGAAGTTAGTGGCTATGCATAGTGCTCTACAACTTGCAAACCGTAAGACTCCAGAGTATTAACAGACTCCAGCTTTGCGGTGAGATATTGATCCCGAGGACGCCACCCAAGTTGATGAGGATGACACACCGCCGGGATTGCTTGGCATTCCATTGGATGACGCAACCTTTGAAGCTCAGGATGACAGTGATAGTGACTTTGATATTTATCAAGATTAGGGGCAGCTGTCATACTATCTTTGTTTTCATTTTGACTTTGATGTTTCAGACTTGGGAGTGTTTGACATTATATGATCTCATTGATAGTTGATAGTTGATACTTTAAAAGTTAAAAGTTTAAGTCTTTGCAGCTTAAAACTTGAAAATTGCAGCCTTCGGGCATTTTGATATATGATTATGATATGAATGATGAATCTATGATGCTTTTCATTCTCTCATTTGATGCATTTGATTTCATCCTATGATTTGATTTGATGCTATGTTTTGTATGATGATTTGATGAATGGAATTGATAATTTTAAAATTTACTTATTAGTTATTTAAATTATGTTGCTATGATGAATGTGACAATATGGAATTTTGAAATTCATAAATCACAATATATTATATATTTGAAAATTCATATATATATAGCCGTCCCCTGCCGTCCCCTGTTCCGACCAAAAAAAAACGTCCCAGAAACCCGTTTCCCCGTCCCCCCGTTCCGGAAACTTGGGGTAACGTAGGCTCAAAGTTCGATATCATGAAGCCTCTTAATAGTTAAATTAATCTTCAGATAGGATCCCTAAATTACAACTCCTTAATCGCTTAAACTATAAAATACCTTTTAGGCAATATATTAAGGTGATTAAAAGTATCACCTCACATATATAAAAACCATAGGCTCCCTAATAATTATCTTATCGTATTCATTTTTTCTCACAATAACAAAAAATCATGTAAAATAAGGGAGATGTGTCAGTTTATCGCCTTTCTAGGTGTCATTATTATTTAGATTTTAGCACAAAGAAGTGTGATAAAAGATAGTCCTCCATCTAAGAGGACATTCAATACGATGCAATAATGATATAATTAGAAGTAATGAAAAGAAATGAAGCGAGAATAAAATTTGGAGGAGGTTGTGTACGACAAATAAGTAATGGCTCATTATTGTAGGTTACAGATTATCGTTATGAGTAATTAAATCCGAACTTATGTAGACTGTTTAAATATCTAGAGGCATTAGTAATCCTATACTGTAGTAGCATTTTTCGAATTGATCAAAATATGGATACCCCAATTAGGATGAAAGCAGGGAAGAGGGAAATGTCATTTTGGGGGGAGATATCAGAGACTAGGTTAGGAAAGATGATGAGAGTAAAACATGAGCTTATCTTTAGGGCTGTATTGAAGATTGTAGGTAAGGAATTCTCAGTGCAGGAGATTCCTATTAAGAACAATACTGATATAATAGCCATGTTTGTGGCTACAATCCTCCATGTAGATAGGGATAAGGCAGCGATTAGAGATCTCTGTAACAGCATGTTTAAGAAATTCCTTTTGAATGAGTTAGATGTTGTCCTAGAGAATATTGACGACAACCTATGTATCCCCAATCGTAATGAATATGGGATTAGTAATAGCGCTGTTCAAGTTTATCCCATTTTGATCATTGAGGATTTCATTACTTTTCAGAAGTGACTTCCTACTATTAAGAGGAACTAGATGTTTCTCCTGAATGTGATGCAGGTCAGGATTTGTTGTGAATGGAAGGGAATGGATTGGTTCTTAAAGGCAGAAAAGATTGATCAGTGTGACGAGGAGAAAGATAATGCTCAGGGTTAGCAGGGTATAATATAGATATCCTAGGATTTTTCCCTTTTATTAGTATTAGTAGGAAGGTTTTGCTATAGTTTTTATATTAATGGTATGGCTCTGATGTAGATTTTCCTCAGATTCGGCAAAAGACAAACTTTTAAGATACTTTTCAAATACTGTTATTAAAAATGTGGCTATAAATGTTTAAGACCAGATATAATTATATATAGTTATAGATCTTTGTGTTTAATACCATGTTTTAAGTATTAAGTTTATGGATTTTCTAAATATGTTTTCTAGGTTAGATATTTTTAGCTCAGTTTACTCCTAATTTATTTCCCTTTACTGAGATATAGTTTCAAATAAGTAAAATCTCTTTCCTTAAATTGTCATGTAGATATGGAAGGGTTAGACTTTAGAAGAAATTTATCTTATTCATAATAATCAGTTTCTATAACGTTGCGAATTCTTTAAGGAAATGAAACGTTCTAAATTCTCCTAATCGTAAGGATTCCCTGCTTGTAGATCTTTATATAGCTTACCCTTTCTCCTTCCATGCTAAGACCTCTCTCCCTTTCCACAGTATGGATACCCCCATTAAGCTTCGTGGCCCAAAGAATCAGGTGGCCTTCGATGTAGCCATTAATGGGGCAAGACTTAAAAAGATTATGCTTTCTTCCCATTTCTTGGTAGTTAGAGCTGTTTTCAAGATTCTTGGTAGAGAATACATTTCCAACATAGATAGATATAGAGCTAATTCGGATATCCTGGCTATGTTCATTGCCTCTACGATACAAGTGGATCCAGATAAACAGGCCATAGGATGGCTTTGTAGGAATATCTTCAAATGGAAGTATCTAGGTAATTTAGATTTAGTGATTAATAATATTAGGAGTGATCTAACCATTCCTAAACCAAGATTTTATGATTCCCCACTAATCGGTGGTAGACCTGTCCACTCTCTCCCTATCTTAATTACAAAGGATTCGAATACCTTTAGGAACAGATGTCCTTTCATCAAATGTAATCTAAACTTTTTGTTTCACTTCCTACATATCAAAAGGCCACAAGAGGATGACTGGTTTGACATTTTTATTCAAATTGATGGGGTTGGCAATTGGGTTGGGAAGTGGAAGAGAATTATTATTCAGATAGCTCTGAGACTATGGAAGATATCAAGGAAGCTCATATGTGAAATCGATATTCTCCCTTGGATTCCATGCTAATTTTCTTATTTTCTATTATGTATCTTGAAGTAGATTTCCTTTTGTATATTTTGCGCTTGTGTCAAATTTCAGTAGATTTGGCTGAATTCGGTTGTGGTATATCTTTGAAGGGTTTTTTGTTATAAGTATTTCTAAGTTTCTCATGATTTGCCAGATTCTTGTATATCTTTGAATACACAGAGGAAGTATCAGAATTATCTATAAAACATATGCTTAATCCTAAATTAGGTATGCAGCTTCAATAACTAGGTCAATTATCGGGCTTTTAAAGTTTTTGAAAATTAATATTGGATATGGGTTTCTTTAGCCTTGTTTATAAATGGTTGTTAACTGTTTATAAAAAATATTTGGATATAGATCTGATTTGTTGATGGTTTATGTCCATATATATATATATATATATATATATATATATATATATATATATATATATATATATATCTTAGGCAGAGATAATCTAGAATCACTATCACTATGGGATTAGCTACCCATGATTTGCAGAAAACTCGATTTCTGCTTCTCTTTATGTTTAATTGTACTCTGTTATGATGAAAATTAGTTTGATATATTCCAAACAGAGGAAGAGGTATGTGATTCAGATTGGGAGATTAAGAAAGACCCCGACTATAATGAATAAGGAGATCCTACTCCAGAACAGATTGAGGATTGACCTATAGAAGAAAGGGTTATAAGAATACTGAGATGTTAATAATTTTTGTCGAAATGATAAATTTGTTCTCAATCTTAAATTGATTAAGCAGTTTCTGTCCTCTCCATAGCAGTAGTTCTAGAATGATCATAAATTTACATTTTTTTTCTAAATTTAATAACTAACAGATCCGGTCCTGTAAGGATATATGTATTCACCTTTTGAGCATTAAAGTAAGGTAACCTGTGACAATGCTTTGGGACAGGGAATTATAGACAACTAAATTTGCCTTAAAAAAGGATAATGATCTTTCACGGACAGGGCAAGCATAATGTTTGCAATACCCCTTAGATGTCTCAAATTGGCATTCATCCACCTTTCAGTTAGCTATTGTAGTCTTGATAATCTCTTAATCAAGTGTCTCCACATTAAGAGATTACAAGGCTCCAATAGCTTAAGGAAAGATGAATCAACATCCTGTTAAATCTAAATTATATTGACCATTAATAAATTTTAGTCAGCAAATATGATATAAAAATATGTAATCTCTCTATGATTAACAAATGCCTTTTGCTTTCTTTTATCTTTAAAACTAATCCGGTGATCTTAGTCATGAAGGATAAGTTATGCAGGTATCAAGCTAGCTATTGGAAGAATAAACAAAACAAATTCGGATCTTTTAAGGGAAAAAGGGAGGAATTTCAACACCTAAATAGTAAATTACAAAGGTTATGTAACAATGACATTGTCATAATTAGATAAAACAATTATGTAAATGAGGGAATGCCCTCATAACAATTATGTAACTCTTTATTCCAGACAAATGTCCCGGGCAAGACTGGAGGTCTTCTTCTCTATTCTTTCCTACCAGTGCCCACATTGAATGGAGAACCAAAATGTAATAAAATTTATGTATCAATAAAGTTATTGGCTATGGCCTTTTATTGATCAAAAAAAAAAAAAACTATGAGTAGAGATGTCATATTTGATGAAAGATCACAATATTCTCCTGATGAAAAAGCTCAAAATATTGAGATTGATTTGGAGAAATCTAACCCTCCTATGAGTGATGTAGGTGAAGAGGACTCCCATTTTCTTGTATCTAATAAATCAGAAGTTGATAATGCAAAACCTTCATCCTCAGATGTGGAGACTTGGCAATATCAGAAATATTAAAGAACTAAGAAAAATCATCCCCCTTCTCTTATGTTAGAATCTAATTTTGATCAAATTATTAAGTTTAAGATCACTGCAAATGCAATAGCACTGCCGTAAAAGTATGTATTTTCCAAATGCATCAATCTCTTGAATATATACATGGTAAAGACAAGAAGAGACATGTCCCTTCATGGGACATGTCTATTCATTAATCTAATTTATTAATTTAACTATATAATCATTATGAGAATAAATAAAAGATTAACTTCATATATATAATAATGTGTGTGTGTGTGTATTAATATAAATAATATCAATTATTAAATATATTAATATATATATGTATATATAATAAATCAATTCTCATAATAATTAAATAATCAATTTTATTTAGTTGACCAATGCTACATACATCAACACTCCCTCTTAGCTAGGGAAGATAAAATCATATATCACATTTCTTGTGATAAGAAATCTCACTTATCTCGTGAAAGCAAATATCACATAACACGTGATGATAAGTATCACATAACTCATGAGATTCAAGGAATCACCTAACACGTGATACCCATTTTTATATATATCACCTAACATGTGATATAAGGAATCACCTAACACGTGATACCTAGTTTTACATATCACCAAACATGTGATATGAGGAATCACCTGACATGTGATACCCCTTTTTACATATCACCTAACATGTGATATGAGGAATCACCTAACATGTGATACCCAGTTTTACATATCACCTAACATGTGATATGAGGAATCACATGACATGTGATACCCAGTTTTACATATCACCTAACATGTGATATGAGTAATCACCTCATATGTGATACCCAGTTTTACATATCACCTAACATGTGATATGAGGAATCACCTAACACGTGATACCTGATTTTACATATTACCTTAGATCGTAATATGAGGAATCATCTTAGATCATGATACCTAGTTTTCACATCACCTTAGATAGTGATATGAGGAATCACCTTAGATCGTGAATACCTGATTTTCATATCACCTCAGATCGTGATACAAGGATATAGTAAATTTGAGAACATTACGTTCCCCTTACATATAACCCTATTATGGTATGTGCACAGACATATCAAAAGTCTACCATAACAAATCTCCATTACAAGATCATCATCTTGTAACATCAAATACAAGTGTTCATTGTCGAAAAGTCGTCACCTTTCTCCAATGTTCACAGGAGGGCCCATAAGTCCTGGAGTCACACACATGAAATCCACCTTGACTCATCCTAGAGGGTGGATCCATCATGGCTCATTCCAAAGGGTGGAAACAAGGGCTTTCACCTTAGACTTCTCTCAAGGAAAAGAATGCAATAACATACAAGATAATGGATCACAGATATTGAGACTCCTTATTATCTAAGGCTTCATTCTCCAACATGCCAAGTTTATCTCAAAGATACACAACCTTACCTCTAGTAAGAAACTTGGTGAGAATATCAGCCATATGTTCTGTAGGGATAATGTACCTTGAATAGCATACTTACGCACTATATCTCTTATATAGTTTGCATCGCTCTAAGTGAACCCCAAGTTATGTAGGAGATAGCATAAAGGCATTTCAGCCAGCACACATGAGACACAATCTCATGATCATAGTCCTCTAGATGCTTCCTTTAAGGTCTTGTAACAACCTCCTCACCTCCTCGTCCAAGGTTGTTTTAGATGAACTATCATACTCCCTCTAAATCTAATATCAACCTTCTGCGAGCAAGTTGTGTCTTTGTTCTTTAGTCTACATTAAGCTCTTTTCTTGAATTCCCAACCATTTATCTAGGAATATCATGACCTAGATATCTGCATAAAAACTTTCTAGTTCACATACATGGAATTTCATCATTTGAATCGCAATTTTTTCTTTTCTTTTATAGTTTCCTGGTCACTAGGGAAACCGTCTTGATATGGTTTACTCCCTCTGAATCAATATGACCAAGATCCTTGGAAATAAATTAAGGCATATCCTCTAGATGTTGTACTGACTCCCTCTGAATCTTTGAGCACTAACATCAACATTTAACCTTCTCGTCCAAGGTTTCCTCTGATGGTTCATCAGACTTCTTCTGAATGTGATATCAACCTTTTGACCTTCTCGTCCAAGGTTGCTTCTAATAGATAAAGTGTCAGACTCCCTCTCAATCTAGTAGCAATCCTCCTTTTCCTGCAAGAGAATCCTCAAAAAATATTAAGGCAAATAGCTCTTATAGTACATATGAATAAGAGAATAAGAGAGATTAGAAATACAATACTTAGAAATTGAGCTAAAAAATATTGATCTCATGTAGTTAAAGACTATTCTTCAACTTCTCTCACTAACATAGATGCACACCCTTCGAACAATAACCTTCATTTATGTATGCTTTGAACATTATAGCATATAGTGTGCTTATAAGTTCTCTAACTCTTGAGTCATGAGAAACACGAAGTCTTCGGCATGAGCAAGCACTTTGCTTTGAATTCAGGCCCACTCTCCATGCTCGGCTTGTCAGTTATAATATAATGTTGCCACATAATCATCCTCAATATTGTCAATGTAGGAGTCGACCATCACATTTTTTTATTTTTTTTTAACCATTCACTTGATGTCATAAGCTTTGGCCTACCTATTTTATTCACCATAAACACACACGGTGATGCCAAAAGAAGAGTCTGTAATGCACGAAACAAACTCTATATTGGCTCTTGTTGTCCCACCATAATGTCATAATTGAATATGAACACTCGCTTCTAATCATCACAAGATGCAAAGGGATGTGGTACACATACACACGTCATTATGAATTGGACATGATCATCAACTCAACCGACTCCCATTGTGAATAAGGGAACATGATAACATGATAAATTCATCTCCTGCTAATTTATCTTTAGCAACAAAGTATGTGAACGTTCAGGTCCATTCACACCCTCTGATTCAACTAAATCAACTTGCTCAATATGCAAAATTCTATTTAGTCCATTGGTGTGCCCTGAGTGCAACTGTCACAAGCCTCCAAACTCCGGAGTCAATAAGGAAACATTCAACAATAAACATCATAAATATAGTGCAACTCCTTCAATTTAATAGCATCACATCTCTAGGGATTGTTATTAACAAAACTACAAATGTGCATTGCTCTTACACAACATGACCTCTGAATATTGCGTTGGGTACTCTTAGGAGAGATGTCTTAGGAGAGATGTTGCTAATAGTTTCCACACATATCTTTGACTAGTATAAAGAAACAAATATTGTTCTAGTTTCGAGTCAATTTCAGAGCTCCAGTGATGTGATAACAATAGGTGTTGTCATACCACTTTTAGGGACATATATGAAACCTTCAACAGATCCTCTACTAAACCGCGTAATCTCAACATCACACCAACTCTATTGTTTGAATCTTCAATGGGAAACACGATCGCTCAATATGATTGGTACAATGATTTCAATGATTAAGCATAATCCTTTGTTTCACAGAAGATGTCAACAATAAATTTGATGACTTCAAGATTTCAAGGCGTCTACTTCAGAAGTGACACCTGTGTGCACTGTGTTACACAAGAATATGCAATGGCATAAATCTACAATGGCAGGTTATACCTGTCTAGTTAACTCCAATCTCCAGTTTCCTCTCCCATGAATGATCGCTAGTAGAAAATTTCTGTGTGGCCTGATTCCCATCCACAATCATTTCCTATTCCTTTTGGCTAAGTATATTTGAATGCAATATATAAGTATACTCTCAATCTGTGGTGTGGTTTCCATTCTCTCGACGAGGCTTTCAACAATAACTATGTGCTCAGCATCTTTGAAAGAAAACTCAATGTCTGATCCAATTATTGATAGCTCTTGATCGAATTGCTCAAACCTAATAGTATATAGTTTTGTCGAAATATCTCTGAGTCTGCCACTACTTAAGCCATGACTTATATTTCTCTATTAAATAACCCTTCAAAATCAGGACTTAGTAACAAGCCTCAACAAACATAGCATTACAACCTTATGAAATAAAGGGTCGGGGCCTACAGATACCATTTTTTTTTTTCGCAGTGACTACACTTATTTTTATTACTCCTTGATAACTTCTTCCACGTATGGAGATTACGATTGCGCCAAATGATATAGATGTAGATTTTATATCAATATATAAAAAAAAAAATGTCGATCATTGTCTCTAGTGCGTATTCCTTGTGCGATAACTTTGTTAGAGTGTTGTCTCTGATTTTTGGCAGTTTGCAATGCGGTTATATTAATACTTGACACTAGAGTGGTTAGAATCAATCTCATAGACTGTCGATGTATTGAATTTATATCTGCAAAGCACCGCAAATAATTATTCACCTAAAGATTGATTACTTTGTGAGTCCGTTCATAGTCCATTTGATCGGATCTTCTACCATTTTGTATTCCATTCTACTGGACATTATCATCATTTATGCTCAAGGGTCCAATGTATTGCCAATCTGACTTCCTTGTCCAACAGACATTATCAGCTCGCTGAAACTTTGAAACCAGACATTGTTTTTATGGTTTTCATTCTGTTTGAGACTTCGTTCGTGGCTGGGTGTGAATTCTTATCCCGCCCAGACACCAAGGTTCAATCTACTCCTTATCTCCCACAAGGTCCACATTCAACATGGTCAAAATTTTACGCATAGAATCACCATCGCAGTATTCTACAACTCATCACACAGATGTCATAAAGATCCCTAAGATCGAGCGTGCTCTGATACCATATTAAGTTTAAGATCACTGCAAATGTAATAGCACTATCGTAAAAGTATGTATTTTCCAAATGCATCGATCTCTTGAATATATACATGGTAAAGACAAGAAGAGACATGTCCCTTCATGGGACATGTCTATTCATTAATCTAATTTATTAATTTAACTATATAATCATTATGAGAATAAATAAAAGATTAACTTCATATATATATGTGTGTATATTAATATAAATAATATCAATTATTAAATACATTAATATATATATGTATATATAATAAATCAATTCTCATTATAATTATATAATCAGTTTTATTTATCTAACCAATGCTATACACATCAACACAAATGACTACTAGATCTCATACACAAGTTGACTATGCTCTCATGAATCATTTATGCAGAATAATGAGCCAAAAGATTTCCCAGAAGCTAGTGCGAAGGACGAGAGGGTTGCAGACATGAAGACTGAAATGGCATCCATTGTTCGAAATAATACTTGGGAGTTGGTTGAATTGCCTCCTGATAAGGATGTTGGAGGTACAAAGTGGATTTATAAAACTAAATATAAATCTGATGGTACTATTGATAAATACAAAGCTAGACCTGTGAAAAGTTACACTTGGCAAGAAGGTATTGACTATACAAAAACTTTTGCTCCTATAGCTAGGATGGATGATGTTTGATTAGTTCTATCTTTACTTGCTCAAAATGGATGAAGCATTTATAAGATGGATGATAAAAGTGCCTTCTTGAATCTATATTGATGATAAAGTTTATGTTTCTCAACCTCAAGGTTTTGAAGTTCCATCCAAAGCAAATTTTGTTTATAGGTTGAGAAAGGCTTTATATGGGTTAAAACAGGCGCCTTGAGCATGGTCCTCTAGAGTTAATTCTTATCTTCTAAAAAAGGGGTTTTGTATACAGTTTTTCTACTCTTAATATTTATATTAGACATTTTGGTGAGGATGTTTTCATTGTTGTTCTCTGTGTGGATGATCTCATATACACTGGCAACAATTCTTCTTTGCTACCTGAATTTAAAGCAACAATAATTTCAGAATTTGAAATGACTGATTCAGGGGAGATGCATTACTTTCTTGGTTTTGAAGTTTGGCAGCGTACAAATGGTATATTTTTGTCTTGGCACAAGTATATTTCAGATCTGCTTCAAAGGTTTTGTAAGCGGGACTGTATTCCCATAACCACACCTATGGAGGTTGGTGTTAAGTTGTCTAATTCCGATGATTATCCTTGTGTAAATCCCACTCTCTATAGACGGTTAGTTGAAAGTTTGCTTTATTTGACCACTACTAGACCAAATATTACATATGCAGTGAGTTTGGTTTTAGGTTCATGCTTGAACCCAAGGAAAACATTGGGGTGCTGCCAAAAGGATTGTAAGATATCTTAACAATGCATTTTGCAATTTCTTTTCAACATTCTAAGGAGAATAAATTGGTTCGATATACAAAATCTGATTAGGTAGGCTCTATAGATGATCAAAAGTCTACTGCTAGTTATGCATTTGGTCTTGGTTCTGCAGTTATTTATTGAATATTCAAGAAGCAACCAACTGTATCTCTTTCTACACAGAGGCTAAATACAAAGCTACTACTTCTACTGCTTGTAAGGTTGTTTGATTGAGAAGAATGTTACAGGATCTACAACACTTTCAGGATGGTCTCATAGTTTTATTTGTGACAACCAAAGTACTATTCAGATGAGTAAAAATCCAGTGTTTCATGGCAGGATTAAACACATTGACATCCAGTGTCACTACATTCGTGAGTTGGGCCAGGGAGGCTTGGTGATCTTAGTCATGAAGGATAAGTTATGCAGGTATCAAGCTAGCTGTTGGAAGAATAAACAGAACAAATTCGGATCTTTTAAGGGAAAAGAGAGGAATTTCAACACCTAAATTACAAAGGTTATGTAACAATGACATTGTCATAATTAGATAAAACAATTATGTAAATGAGGGAATGCCCTCATAACAATTATGTAACTCTTTATTCCGGACAATTATCCCAGGCAAGACTGGAGGTCTTCTTCTCTATTCTTTCCTACCAGTGCCCACATTGAATGGAGAACCAAAATGTAATAAAATTCATGTATCAATAAAGTTATTGGCTATGACCTTTAATTGATCAAAAAAAAAAAACTATGAGTAGAGATGTCATATTTGATGAAAGATCACAATATTCTCCTGATGAAAAAGCTCAAAATATTGAGATTGATTTGGAGAAATCTAACCCTCCTATGAGTGATGTAGGTGAAGAGGACTCCCATTTTCTTGTATCTAATAAATCAGAAGTTGATAATGCAAAACCTTCATCCTCAAATGTGGAGACTTGGCAATATCAGAAATATTAAAGAACTAAGAAAAATCATCCCCCTTCTCTTATGTTAGAATCTAATTTTGATCAAATGACTACTAGATCTCATACACAAGTTGACTATGCTCTCATGAATCATTTATGCAGAATAATGAGCCAAAAGATTTCCCAGAAGCTAGTGCGAAGGACGAGAGGGTTGCAAACATGAAGAGTGAAATGGCATCCATTGTTTGAAATAATACTTGGGAGTTGGTTGAATTGCCTCCTGATAAGGATGTTGGAGGTACAAAGTGGATTTATAAAACTAAATATAAATCTGATGGGACTATTGATAAATACAAAGCTAGACTTGTGAAAAGTTACACTTGGCAAGAAGGTATTGACTATACAAAAACTTTTGCTCCTATAGCTAGGATGGATGATGTTTGATTAGTTCTATCTTTACTTGCTCAAAATGGATGAAGCATTTATCAGATGGATGATTGTTAAGGTTTTAGGATCATTGCAAATGTAATAGCACTATGTGATTGTATGTGTTTTCCAAATGCAACAATCTCTTGCATTTATATTGAGAATGAGCCAAGAAGAGGCATGTCCCTTCATGGGACATGTCTATTCATTATTATGTAATTAATATAATGACAATTATGATTATATATATATATATATATATATATATATATATATAATATCTCTTGAGTATTATATTAATTTCTCTAATATTTACATCATAATAATAATAATATTATTATTTTATCAATTTAACTATTTAGTTATGAGAATAATTACAGTCTAACTTTATTATACATATATATCAATGTATATAGTAATATCAATTATTATATATATTGATATATATGAATATATATAATAAATCATTTCTCATAATAATCATATAGTCAATATTATTTATCTGACCGATGCTACAAATATCAACACTCCCTCTTAGCTAGGGAAGATAAAATTCATCAATCTAAAAGAGCAACACAACGTTAATTGTGAAATTTTATTTTGATATCACATTAGTGTGATGTCAGAGATATGGACTGACTAGGAATATCAAGTCTCATGATATTCACCATAACTCATAGATTTATAAATATCATGTAATGATATTGGGAGTATTTGTCACGGAATATCAAGTCGCAAGGTATTCTCCAAATACTCAGAGTAATGGCCTACCAACATCAAGTCACATGATGTCCACCAAGTACTCAAAAGTTTACAAAGATATCATCTCATGATATCAGGAGCATTGGCCTGCAGAATATCAAGTCGCATGATATTCACCAAGTGCTCAAAGTAATGGCCTACCAACATCAAGTCACATGATGTCCACCAAATACTCAACAAAATTATAAAGATATCATCTCATGATATCAAAAGCATTGGCCTGCAGAATATCAAGTCGCGTGAGATTCACCAAGTGCTCAGAGTAATGGCCTACCAACATCAATCATATTATGTAAGCAATAAAGGCATCATCTTCATGATATAATCAATAGAAACATAGTCTCAATATGTGGATTGCCTCCATCGGTAATTCTATCTACAAGTTCTCACGTGGATTGCCTCCATTGGCGATTCTATCCACAAGCTCTCAGGTGGATTACCTCCATCGGCAATTCTATCCACAAGCTCTCATGTGGATTGCCTCCATCAGCGATTCTATCCACAAACTCACGAGCTTTAGTGTGGATTGCCTCTATCGGCGATTCTATCCACAAGTTTTATCTATTATGATCTATTTCAGCCATCACAAGATGTCTATCACAATAGAAGGTCAATGGTCTGTTTAAGGAACTAAATCCACCATGCAAGAAATGATCTATTGTGATTTGTTTCAGCCATCACATGATGTCTATCACAATAGAAGGTTTCCATCATTTGATATCACATTTGATATCTTGAGTATTGGCCTATTAGAATGTCAACACATGACATTCACCAAATACTCTGAGTATTGGCCTATCCGAACATCAACATATGATATTCACCAAGTACTCAATAAAGTACTGACCTGCAGAATATCAACACATGATATTCACCAAATACCTATCATATATCTATACAAACAACTCATAGACTGTCAATTTAATGACATCTAACACTTAGTTTTTTATTTAGAAGATATATCTACACAAACAACTCATAGGCCATCAATTTAATGACATCTAACACTTAGTTGTTGATTTAATCCATCATGATCTGTTTCAACATTATTAATAATGTATATCATGATTTAAGTTATTGTAAGATCGTCACCTTCCAATAACTTCTGCAAATACAAGTGATAATCATTTGGAAGTCGTCACTTCCTCATGATTTACACATGGGGTAGGCCCATTAAAAACATTCATGATTCATTTGTATAATAATCAATTATAACAAGTTTACCTCAGAAGTGTTTCACCTTCAATAGTGAACTCCCTCTCAATCAAGATTGTCACACGTTGAATGAACCATCTACTCCCTCTGAAGCTCAAGTTTATCAACTTCTTGACCTCTTTTGAAATTTCAGAATCCCTTTGCATCTAGTCTCAATCATCAACTTGTTTGCAAGCATCAAGTTCTTTCTCCCTTGAATGCAATTATCTTGTGCTTCTATCCTGAAGGTATGTCAGAGAGAGATTACAAATAGCTCACTAAACTATCTCGACCAGAAATACCAATGATAAAAGCATACAAGATTTTAATAACCCATAGTATAGCATGAGTTAAAAAACTCAAAATTATGCGCATTAATAAAACATGAAATACTTATCTTTTATAAATTTCAAGTATTTCATTCTGTAAGGTGAGCCGGCCATATAGAAAAGATCATGCAAATTCACAAAATGATGTCGTCATTCTTGAACATTACCATAATTATTCACATGACCTATCTTGAATATCCAAAGGATCTATACACTATGACAACCTTCAATATGATCGGATCTTCCTTCAAGCGGTTAGGCTTTTAAAGAAGGAACCTCGCTCTTTTACAGATTTTTTGCATAGACCTATACACAATCGATCATAACTTTTGAACCTGACATTTTTTCTTCGATCACTCCAGTGTGATTCTTCTACATTTGTTTATCACCAACATATTCAAAATTTAGCAAAATCCAACGGTGCATTTGTGAGATATGGTCCTCGTACTAAGACTGTATTTTCTGAGACAGTCACACATTCACCATCAACAAACTACTCTCTTACATTTGCAATTTGGCTCTGATACCATGTTAAAGTTTTAGGATCATTGCAAATGCAATAGCACTATCTGATTGCATGTGTAGTTTTCCAAATGCAACAATCTCTTGCATTTATATTGAGAATGAGCCAAGAAGAGGCATGTCCCTTCATGGGACATGTCTATTCATTATTATGTAATTAATATAATGACAATTACAATTATATATATATATATATAATATCTCATGAGTATTATATTAATTTCTCTAATATTTACATCATAATAATAATAATAATATTATTATTTTATCAATTTAACTATTTAGTTATTATGAGAATAATTACAATCTAACTTTACTATACATATATATCAATGTATATAGTAATATCAATTATTATATATATTGATATATATGAATATATATAATAAATCATTTCTCATAATAATCATATAGTCAATATTATTTATTTGACCGATGCTACAAATATCAACAATGATAAAAGTGCCTTCTTGAATCTATATTGATGATAAAGTTTATGTTTCTCAACCTCAAGGTTTTGAAGTTCCATCCAAAGCAAATTTTGTTTATAGGTTGAGAAAGGCTTTATATGGTCTAAAACAGGCGCCTTGAGCATGGTCCTCTAGAGTTAATTCTTATCTTCTAAAAAAGGGGTTTTGTATACAGTTTTTCTACTCTTAATATTTTTATTAGACATTTTGGTGAGGATGTTTTCGTTGTTGTTCTCTATGTGGATGATCTCATATACACTGGCAACAATTCTTCTTTGCTACCTGAATTTAAAGCAACAATAATTTCAGAATTTGAAATGACTAATTCAGGGGAGATGCATTACTTTCTCGGTTTTGAAGTTTGGCAGCATACAAATGGTATATTTTTGTCTCGGCACAAGTATATTTCAGATCTGCTTCAAAGGTTTTGTATGCGGGACTGTATTCCCATAACCACACCTATGGAGGTTGGTGTTAAGGTGTCTAATTCCGATGATTATCCTTGTGTAAATCCCACTCTCTATAGACAGTTAGTTGAAAGTTTGCTTTATTTGACCACTACTAGACCAAATATTACATATGCAGTGAGTTTGGTTTTAGGTTCATGCTTGAACCCAAGGAAAACATTGGGGTGCTGCCAAAAGGATTGTAAGATATCTTAACAAATGCATTTTGCGATTTCTTTTCAACATTCTAAGGAGAGTAAATTGGTTCGATATACAAAATCTGATTAGGTAGGCTCTATAGATGATCAAAAGTCTACTGCTAGTTATGCATTTGGTCTTGGTTCTGCAGTTATCTCTTGAATATTCAAGAAGCAACCAACTGTATCTCTTTCTACACAGAGGCTAAATACAAAGCTACTACTTCTACTGCTTGTAAGGTTGTTTGGTTGAGAAGAATGTTACAGGATCTACAACACTTTCAGGATAGTCTCATATTTTATTTGTGACAACCAAAGTACTATTCAGATGAGTCAAAATCCAGTGTTTCATGGCAGGATTAAACACATTGACATCCAATGTCACTACATTCGTGAGTTGGGTCAGGGAGGCTTGGTTGAACTTGTCTATTGTCCCCCTACAACACAAATTGCTAATATTTTCACAAAGCCCCTTGTTGATGATTGCTTCCAGACACTCCAGAGTTTCTTGGTGTCCTTCCCAATGTTCATTACAGGGGAGAAAAGGGATAATGAACATTGCATTTTTTATTTAATTTTACAATATCAGTTATGGGGGAGAATGAAAGATAATTAACATTGTTGTTGTTATCAGTCAGTTCTGTCCGGTTAGGAAGTAGTTATCTAATTCCGTTTTATTCAATTTTGTTAAGAGCTTGTATAAATAGGTTTTCTTCCTCGTAATTAGATGAATAATTTCTTGAGTATTTGTCTTGGCTCTTAAATGATGATTTGTAGATCATCATATTTCATTTGTTTTGTTTCCTGTATATTTGCTACCTTCAATTTTGTGCTTCTCCTTCCATACCCACAATAAATTTACTTAATAGCGTCCATATGAAAAGCAATCCAACTACCAAGATACATGGATCCCATCTTTTGTACTCGCCACTTCTGTGGAAACCTTTTCACCTACATGGTTCATCAATATGTTAAGCTTCACCATTAATTGGTCTCCCACAATTTAAGATTACCCCATCTCACATTCCCCCTTTGATCGAAGATTCAACTTCTTTGTTTCACCATCAAGTTTAGATGGAGTCTAATTTATTCCACAACTTGAAACCACATCCTCTCTATGCACAAGTGGACACAGGCTACATGATTAATTACGCTATCACTAATCCATGTAGGCCTGACTCGATAGGGCTTACAAAACCCTTAAAGAAATTTAACTTACCTATGGCTAAGTATTAAATCTTTGGACCAAAAAACTCTTGAGTGTCAGGTACAACCGATCATGCACCTGCTACAACAACTCAGGTACAAAAAACAGAGAATCAAAAAACAACCGACCAAAAGCAGAGATATAATAAACAACAGTAGTAAATAACTACTGCACATAAAACTGGTCTACTTTCTTTTTGAATGCCGCCATTCTTTCTCAAGCTTATGAAGTTGTCATCCTCTTCATAGTTTACTATTTTACACGTATTTCTCCTCATCTATGCAACAGTTCATAAACCTACTATTCTAGGCAACAACACTCTTATTTATCAACAATAATAAGTATCGTAGATTCCATGCAGCCTACACACACATGAATATAGATTTGATTTATTACGCTATGCCAAGGCTGCTTGCCTATGGGGATCAAACTCATAATGCTGCATAGCATTTCCTCTAAACACAACAGGTCTCCAACTCTTGTCTAGATTCTTCTGCTGGCCAGCATACGTAGGTGACTCTTCTTGCAGCCAAAGCTCTTCCTCTCTCATAAATTATAAACCTAACATTAAGTCTACGTTGTTGTTTAACTGCAGCAGGTGCAGCAAATCAAACAGCTCTTTCTAACAAACACGCTCAACAGAGACATGGAAGCTCACACTCATAATCGTGGGCCCTCCCTTGAAGGAGTTAGGCCCAGACCATCTCAGACCATCTCTGATACCATAATAGAGAAATAAAACTATCAAAATAAAAAAGACAAGTCACAAAACAGAGAGATTTGATGCACAAATCTTATTGATCGAATAATACATATTTATACAGAAGTGAAGACAAACCACTTCCTTACAAATCTGCTAAAGAAACTGACTGCTATCTGCTGAAGATCGACGACAAACTGGAAATGGTAGACAACACACTGAAGGTATTTGAAACCAAATAGAACACCTCCAGCTGTTATTAACACCTAGTGCACATTTAATCATACGTCTGCAACAGAAGTGTAATTCTGTTATGAGTAATTCTAACACTACCCCTTAAAGAATAAGAGAATTTTCATTGACTTCTAACATATCTCTATACTACAAACTTTATTTTGCCCAACGACTTAGTGAATACATCAGCCATATTATAATGAATCTGGCCTTAATTCTATGAATTAAAGCTACATCTGCAATGAGGACAAATGGTAAGTTACTTTAGTCTTTAATGTATTTAAGTAAATGTTTATCATTCACAAATTCTCATATGAATTTGATTCTAGTGGTGAGGAACACCTATGCAATTGCACCCACGTTGATAATTCTACTATGAATGAATTTCAATATTTGGGGATATACCAGTTTAGCTACAACTCCTTGGTTTTAAAATTCAAACTCAATAATTACTCATAATACACATACACAAAAAATAAAATAGAAGGAAACTAATTTCAAATTCTAGAATCAAGTCAATATGTAGGCCTAGGGGCAAGATTACCATATGTGACAAAGTTTTTCTCAATTAACTCTTGCATGTACAAATAGTAGATGATCAAAATTCTACACTTGGAACTTCAAATTAAACAGCCTGAATACATTATAAACATATTGAGAATACAAGTCGAAAAGGAGCTCAGCTTTGATATTAAGGTTTCCATCTCGTGCACTTTGCTACTTCAGATTGGCTGGAGTGGTATGAACAAGTTCCAAAAACTATTTGGCAAAGTGCACCTACTGTAACATGCATCCAATATTTTAAATTGAGACAAAATGTGAACGGTTGAAACATTCCTCCCCTCATGCTTGAAAACAACTTGTAACTTGCAATGAATATTTTCGTTTAAGAGGCTGCAAAAATAATTTCCCGAGCTCAAGAATCTCGTAGCTCTAAACCCTAATATTTTCAAATCTACTTTTCGTTTTTTGTGAATAGATTGAAGCCACAGCTGCAGAGAGATTTGCTTTGGTTCACCTCATTTCGAAAAGAATTTTACTATGATAGGGTTATGTAATATTTTTCCTTACAAACTCTGCCATTTTTTGTTTATATTGGCATTCTTGACAGCACGAGACAGTTTCTACAGAATCTTGGGGTAAGTTGAGCTAGCCATGATTTCAGCGAGTATTTTGAAATCTGTACACAGCCATATCATTTCTTATTATGTTTTATTTCAATTTAAAGCAATCATATTGTTACGTGCTAAAAGAAAGCGTTGATTCTGTGGTTTAAAATTTTGTTTATTTTGTTCTATGGTTTAATTTATTTTGTTTATTTTGTTTCTCTAGCTCTGGAGGATATTTTTATGACAAATTTTAACACAAAATTATAAGTATTGGATGCTTACCAGCTACTGCTGATGATATGATTGCAATGGCTTGCAAAAGCTATCTTCATTCACAATTTGGTCCATTATACTGGCAAGGCGTGTAAACTGTTTGACAAAATGCTGCATAAGAAATGTGGTATCATGGAATGCAACGATTGCAGAAATGCAATTGGAAGAACTTTAGAACTCGCCAGCAAATGCAAAATGGCAGGCGTAATGCCTAATACCGCACCATTGACAGTAACCTCCGCTTGTGCCAACACAACACTCTCCGGCTTTTATTCCCCGACATGTCTTCCCCTGTTTAAATAATAACTTGGCAGGCATCTCACCATATACCAAGTACCCCAATATTATATTAGTCTAGGGCCTTCTGAAGCAAATCCCTCATGGTTCAACAACACCTGTCTTGTTGCATGATGATTTACCCCAACCTCCTCGATCTGATTGGTGGAATAATATATTGATAAAGTTTGTTTAAATCCTAAGCAAGTTGACATCGTTATTTTCTTAATATCCCCTCCATTTACTTTTTTCTCCTTTTTAAAAATTTAGTTAGTATAGGTATAGTTCTAGTTCTTCCCAATTGATATTGTTATATGTTTGTAAGTTCATTGTGCTATCTTAAGCCCAAAATAATTAATATCTAGATTCATAATATCTAAGAAGTCTTTGGAAATAAATTTTAGAGATAAATCAATGTTGTATAAGTGTAAAGGAATTTATGTATTTATTAGATTTATTGTTAAGTCAAAGTAATATATTAGTTTGAACTGTGTAAGAGAGCAATAAAGTGCTATATAGAAATTTAAATCATGTTATATTCTAAAAGTTAGTCTAGTCACAATTGTGTAATGCTCATAATAGATAGTTTTTGGCTCTATTTTGAAGACTAATGTTTGACTACATTGAATCATTCGACATACAATTTGGTAGAGAGTGAGTATGACTCAATGACTAAAGTGACACTTAACATTATTTGATTTCTTAAAAATGATACCATTTGTATTATCTTAAAATAAATTAAATTTTGATTCAAAAATTAGATGGTCAGTGTCTTTTACATGTCTATATTTAGTGACAACTCCTTTTGGAGTCTATAAATTTTACTTATAAAAAATAGCAAAGAACCAATAAGTTGCACAATTCAAGGAACTTTATATGTTGCATCTTGAAATTTTTGGCATATGGTGGAAACAAAGGCATCATAGAACATGTGTTCATAAAAATTATGAGTTTTATATTTATATTCATTGATATTTATGCAATCTAGGTATTTGTTAATTATTGTGTGCAATCGATACATTTTGTAGAATTTCATCAATACCAAGTGAGTGTCAAATTTTCACAAACAAATACTTCAAAGACAACTAAAAATGAAGCACTTTTCATCCACAAATTTTTTGTTGAAAATTCATCCTTTCTCTATCAGATAGTGCCATTTGAAGGTATTGCGCTTTTTCTCTTTAATGGGCCAAATCTTTCACTTCTGAACTCCATTTTTCAAAAATGAAAAGTTGTTAGGAAGGTATTGAAGAGTAACACAAAGCTAAAATGTAATTTTTCTAGATTTTAAATTATATTTATTTTGTATCAAAATTTCTAATTTTGGTCATTAGAGCCCTAGAAAGCATTGTAACATGATATGCACTAATTATGAAATTTTAATCTCATAAAATTTGGAGAGTGATTTTTGAGACTAGTGGAAAGGGGGTTGTCTTGTGTGTCTTCTTTTACGCACTTTTCTTTCTTCTTTGTAATCTTATTTTTTACTTGAGCATGGATGTGTCTACAATTCATGTTTTAACATAATATAACTATTTTGAATGGAAATCTAAGATGATAATATATCTAAAAAGAAATGGATATAATCATATTACAATGGTACTTAAAATTGAACCTTAGGATGATGTATAAAAAAATTAAATGGTCAATAAATGTGATGAAGCTTTCGATTCTCTACGTATGTTAGTCTCTTCTAACTTTCTTTTTCACATCAAATCTTCCACTACACTAAATGGAATTTGGACTACCTTGGAAACACTCTCTGGTATGTGGGATGAGCTAAGAGGTCATTAGTTGGAGAATTAACTCTTACAGTTGAGTCCAACCGATTTTGACACTATATAAGACTTCTTCACAAAACTCAAATCTAAAATATTGGAATTGGAATAGTGTGGAATCAAGAAATATGATAAGCAACTAATCTTGAGCATTCTTTCTAATCTTGGTCCAAATTATTTATTTATTTTGTCTACATTTTGTGTTATAAAATGTGTCCTAGGTTCCACATACAGAATGCCTTCTATAGATGAATTTATTGTAGAAATCACTATGGGGCGAGATAAATTAGCTCTAACCAGTACAATTAAACCCTATAAGTTGCATACCTTAGTTGTAAATAAAGGCACAAAAGAATAGAAAGGGTATAACAAACAAGATAAGAAAACAAAAGGACCAAAGATAGAAGAAGATTAGATTTTTTGCTACTTCAAAAGTAGATAATGAGACCTCTTCATCAAAATTTAAACAACCTAAGGAGAAGGTGATAGGTGAAATGCAAATGGGTCTACAGTTGTTGTGGGTAAAGAAGATAACCAGTCTAGATTGTATCATTTTTCTCACTTTGTTCTTGACTCTCCTTTAACACTCTTACTTACTTGAATGCAAATGAAGTGAGTTTTTTATCAATGATTTGGCCACTTGAACTACCATTACTTGAAAAATATCAGTCAATAGGACATGGTTTCAAGGTTGCCTTCTATTCAACTTTTTGATAGAGTTTTCTAGGGATTCATTATTGACAAGCATCCTAAGGAGAAATTTAATAAAGAAAAAGAATGGAGAGCTACACAACTATTGGAGTTGGTACATTATGAATTGGTGGGACTATTTCCACAACCATCTTTCAGTGAGGCTAGATATGTCTCAACATTTATTGACAAATTTTCCAAATACATGTGGGTTTACTTTTTCAAACAAAGGAATAAGATTTTTGAGAATTTTCTAAAACTACCTCTCAACCATCGTGATGATGGATCACAGAGTGTAATCCAAAACTTTGATGCAAACAAATATCATGCAATCTAATCCAAAAATTCAACACTGACAAATTATGGATGGTGGAAACCTAATATCATTAATTTTCTAACTTTCAAATCTTTTGCAAAGAAACAATCTAGAAAATTCATCAAGATTCTACATACAGATAATGAGGGTGAATATGTTAACAATAAATTTGAAATTTTTTGTGCTTTATAAGGTATCAATATTCTGCATGTAGTTCTATATGGTCCTTAATAGAATGGTGTTGTAGAATGCAAGAACATGTCTTTGAAGGAGATAGAAAGTTATATAATTCACTCCACATCTTTAGCACCTCAGTACTAGGCAAAGGCCATAAATTATGAGTATTACATCCAAAATTGAGTGTCTCGTAAAGTTTTAAAGGAGGTAACTCATTGTCAAGCTTGGACTCATTGGAAACCCATATTTAAGCACTTCTCTTGCATGGGATCAAATTCCAAGTGAGAAATGTAAGGGTATGGATCTATAGGAAAACCTTGCATATTTTTTGGGTATCTAGATGATGTCAAAGGCTATATACTTCTCCATCCCATAACTCATGATTTTTTCATGGAGAGGAGTATTCATTTTCAGTAAGCTCCTTGTAGTTATTCTCATACCACTTCTTCATCTAGCATCACATTGGAGACTTCGCATGATAATGAAAGTTCTCCTATTTTTTATGAGGAGTCTTCATCGTCCACTTTAGATGGTGATATTAATGAAAAGGATTGACATCCCTTCCAAGTAATCTTTCAGAGGTTGATGATTCTCCTCTAGACTCTCCAATTACAATACCTTTGCGGGATTTTTAAAAATTCGAGTTAGAGGGTGATTGAGCTAGTGATCAATCACATACTAGAAGAACAAGGTCACATTTTCAATAGGCTCTACATCTATTTATTGCTTTAGCTTTTGATTCATATCTTGTTGAGAATCTTAAGGCATTCTTGAGTGGGATATTTTAATGCAAGAAGAGCCCAATTCCTTGGAAAGTAATCACATATGGGATATTTTTTCTCTTCCTAAGGGAAGGAAATTTGTTCGATGCAAGTGGATTTGTTGAAAAAAAAAATTAGTAGATGGTTGATAAGAATAAAGCTTACCTAGTAGAAAATGGATTATCCCATATTCTTGAGATTGACTACTTTGAGACTTTTTCACCTGTTTCTAAAATGAATTCCATCTAAATTGTCCTTTCTATAGTTGTGGCCCATCGTTGGAAATTTCATTAGATAGATGTGAAGAGTGCCTTTCTTCATAGTGACCTCTAGGAGGATATCCGCATAGAGAAGCCACAACAATTTGTTTAGGATCCCTCACTTGTGTGTTGACTTCAAAAGTCTCTTTATGGCCTCAAACAGGTTCCGTGAGCTTGGTATTCCAATATGGACTCATTCCTTTTGACAATTGGCTTTACTTGATGTAATTTTAATCTAAATGTATACATTTTGAAATAAGTTGACACTCTCAGCTTTCCATTTTTTTTTATGTTGATGACTTGTTGATTCGAAGGAGTCACTCATCCACTACCAAGACAATGGAAGCTAATCTTCATGATAGAATTTCAATGTTAGACTTGGGTCTTTTGCATCACTTATTGGGGATTGAGATCAATTGGTCATCTTTAGATATCTTCCTTGGACAACCCAAATATGCACTTGATATGATCTTTGAATTTCATGTGGTTCATTGGCTCCATTTTTTTCATCGCCAAACTTGAGGCCAAGTGCACTTCAACCTTAGTTGATGTCACTTTATATCATTAACTTATTGGGTGTCTCATTTACTTGACTCATACAAGACTTGACATTTCTTATGTTGTGGGAATGTTCTCTCAATTCATTTAAGAGACACATAATTTGCATTGGAAAATAGCTAAGTAGACCCTCCACTATATTAAGGGTACTCATAATTATGGAATTCAATATGCAACATGCATGGGTATTGACTTGGTGAGATAAATAGATTCTAATTAGGTGGATGATTCTTAAGATCACAAGTCTACTTCAAGGTATTTCTTCTCACGTGGTTCTTATCTAGTTTGTTGGTTTAGAAAGAAGTCATATGTAATTTCTCTTTCATCAATAGAGGTTGAGTATCAAAGAGGTAGTCAATGCCATTACCAAGGCCACTTGGCTTTAAAATATTCTCTCTAAGTTTTTGCATTCTATTTAGGAAGCCTACCATCATCTATTTTGATTATTAGAGTGCAATACAAATATATTTATAATGAGAGGATGAAACACATTGAGATCTATATACACTACATTAAGGAGTTGGTTCAGGAAGGCATCATTAATATTAAGTATTGCCTATAGCAAAGAAACTATAAACATCTTTACAAACCCTTCACTAAATCCAATTTCCTTCATATGTGAGATTTTGTTGTGGTGAGATAAGCCTCTCTCTCTCTCTCTCTCTCCTTTGTGGGGGAATCTTATGGGGAGATTCTTCTTTTGGTGGAGATATTTATGTACATGGGCATCTAAGATGGCCTCATTTTCTAGGACCCATATTTTTAGCCACCTAAGTTACACTTAAGAGGGCTCTTAGTTTAGATTTTTTATTTTCCTTATGTCAGGGTTTTTTTTCCTACACATATTATTTAAGATTTATTTTCTCATTAGGAGTGGTTAATATGAAGACACGTGGAAAATACTTTAGCTACATGTGTCACTCCATCCCAAACGTGGGTAGTTGAGTTACACACCCTCTTTTGTCTTGTTGTGCCTCTTCTCATAACAATTCTATTTGTCCTTATTTAAGTAGGTTATAGGCTAGTTGGGTTTCTCACCCTCTTTTGGATTTATGACTCCTCTCATGTCATGGTATTTCTATCAGGATTCAACTGTGTAATTTTAAAGTCAACTCATCGACCCATTGCAATATCACAATTTGACTTTATTTGGAAGATGTAGATCCTACTTATCCTCTCGTGTATTCATTAAATGATGATATGCCACATGTTTTGACATTCACCAAGTAGGTAAAACCTCCCAACTTTAATTGGGTGTAGGAATTAATGCACCTCTTAGATGTATGTCTTTATTTTTATGGATATACAAGAGTATCCTCTCACCTTCACTAATTCATTGTATCTCAAGGTGAGAGTATTAAGAGCATTCTACAATTTATCTTGTCATGTCTATATTTTTATCTCATTTTAGATTTATCTTAATTCTTTTATTTTGATCTTTGATCATCTATCAAGTGGAATTGCATGTGATCTATAATAGACATCAGATCCTAACTTGCTTCTTGTTTCCTAATCTAACATCTCCTATGTGTACAATCATTTTTTATCGAGGCATTGTGGATCAATAGGATCCTAAGTCTAAGGGCTTTCACATCTCTCTTGACTTTAGTCATCTAGTCTATTTGGTGTTTGAATTGAAAGGCTTTTTCTTCTCCAAACTTTACTACATGTAAGCATGTAAATTGATACCATTGCTAAAGTGGGGACTAAGTATAGCATTGTAAACAATATACCCTTGATAATTTCATGCAAGGCTTAGAATTTATCTCAAAAGTTGTGACTAAAATTGTTTGATTGTATGTGCCTCAATAATAAAAACATAATGTGGATCACTTGAGCTAGTGCCTAGACCTTTGATTAGCATGATTGGGTTGGAGACTAGAACCCAATACTAGTATCCTACAGTTTTGATTTAAATTTGAAAGTTAATGCAACCCTTAATGATTACATTCCATTATTGGAATCTCCTAAAAAATTACAAACCAAATGGTGTAAGTCACATATAAATTTGATTCCCTTTCCCATTTAAAAGTCTAGATCTCTAATTATCAACCCTGAGGAAATCCAATTCAAGTGAGCAATCTTACTATCTAAGTTCAAGTCATTTATGGCAGGGTTACAAACCTGTACCAAAGAAGACAATATGAAGATCTTGATATCAAGCATAGTATTTTTAGTGGACATCGTGTTGCATTAATGACTTGCAAATCTCCATCATCTCGTGTAAGATTAAATTTATTATTTTTTGTATGAGGTAATCATTATCATTTTCTTCTGTTCATTTATCTATATTCTTGAGGGAACATACAACACTTTATCAATCATCACTAATATTGTGGAGCTGGGAATACCAATACCAGGTTTGAATTAGCCAAGCCCTTATAAAACACCCATTTTTTCACTTTTTGGGTGTGCAGGTTTAGATTTGAATTTTGACAATGATCAGAAGATATAGGTAAGATGAAGTAGATAGTGACAAACAATTCTAATTTGAACAATTGATTTTTTTTTACACTAAAGCTAGGCACTAGTGTTCTCCTAGTTTTACCCCAATTTTTTAGGACTACACATTGAGGACCTCATAAGCTTGTTTCTATTAGCGGCTTCTACATCAAACCATTTTAGGACTTCAATTCATAATGCTCTTTTCTAACTTAGTTTAGCTCAGTTGTCTATCATAGGTGCATCTTTGTACTCCATTTTCATATTTATACTTTTATTCTTTGTTTTATGCATTCTATATATTTTGTTCATATTTTTCTTCTTTACCATAGCTTGTTAGGTGCTTTCAATCAATCCCTAATCACAATTAGCAAGCATTACCGCATATTAGGTGTAGATCCAAGTTTGTTTGGTTTTACCTTATAAAATTGACCTTAAACCCATTCACACAGATTATAGATTATTTATGGTGAGATTAGAGAGATTGATTCTACATTGATGTACATATTAGCCAAAATCACATTTTCATCATTTTAATAAAAATAATTTAATTATTTAATTTTAAGCTAACATCTCTTTCCTTTTTCATTATTTCAAAATCTCATTTTCTCTTTAAAACCACAATTATTTAATTAATATCTAATCATTTAATTATTGTATTTTCATTCTTTGTCATCAATTAAATAATTTCCAAAATTATTTAATTATTTCCCTTTTCATATTTTATTAACCCAATTTATCTAATTTATTAAAAAATAGCTTATTACTTAATTAAAATGCCAACTAATTTATCTATTCATAATTTCTATTTTAATCTCTCAATCTCCATTTTAGGAACATAATCATCCTCTTCAGTTAACTCATCTTCAATTTAGTATCTTATTTCCTCTTCCATCAATTAATTAATTTGCTAAATAGAAATTTTGTGCATATGTATCCATTATTTAACTAAATAATCTATCATTATTTAACTAAATAATCTATCATTATCTTCTCAAATCTTTAAACTGACAAATTTCTACTTTCATTCAACTTAAGTCTTCATTTGCATATCCATCTCAAGAATCTATAAATTCAAAATTTATCTATCTCATTCTTCTTTAAGAAATTTCAAAGATTTTCTATTATTGTAATTAATAAGTTCTCTTGTGATAAATTTTGATAGTAACCATACATCTATTCTTTAAGGTGCAATTCAAGAGCAATGGGTTTAAGAAAGTTTTATTCATAAAAGTATTCATGGTTGTATTTATTGAACATATGTTTTCATGATGTCAAAAGAGTGATGACAACAATAATTTCAACAAGTTTCAGTAAGCTATTGTATCTGAAGGAAGGTAAATTACTTGTCATGTCATGTCAAATCTCTATTATGAGTTGGGATAGTACTATGGATCATAGTCTTTGTGGTACTATGATGTACGTTTATACTTATTATTTATAACAAAATTATGCATTTAGGAACATGGGTGCATATGTATGTATATATGTTGCTCACACATGTCCGAACAACTCATGCTCTTTGCATGGCCAACCACCCTTTCTTATGTATCCCTTATGTGGATTTCACATAATATCCACCTCATTGATCCAAATGCATCCTCAACCTTCATTGGATTTTGAATCCTAGCCATCCATTTCCCTCCATTTCTTATAAATAGGAGCCTCTTCTTATGCAATTCATCCATCTTGTGCATGTAGAATTTAATGCTAGTTTGTAAATCCATTGCTCTTGGAATTTAGAGCTCTCATAATAGTATCTCGATCATTTAGCTTATAATTTAATATCATATCATGTTACTTTAGATTCATATCATATAGGATTAGTTATCATGCATATTCAATCTTCATTCAAACCCTCTAGCTTTGCACTATTTTATCATCCATCCTCCATTGTAGTTTGCATATAGATTCATTTGATCATTTAGTCAAGATTTGCATCTATTTGGGGAACTTATAAATGTGTTTGGAGAGAATATTTTCATTCTCCACTAAAGAGAAAATTAAATGGAATGAGTGTGCTTCCATTTTAGCTCAGCAAAGGTATATGTTGAGTCTTTGTGTTTGTTTTATTTTAAACTAACTTGGTTGCTTTGTTTGAGCTTGACTACACAGGTGGATTTACATATATACATTTTGGTACACCCAGTAGGACCCACGTCCCTTATTTCCTAACACTTTTTTTGAGTTTTTCATGCAAATATAGGTCAAAGTTCTGAATTGGTGTTTGCGTCACATGCAGTGCCATCTGCACAAATCAACGTTTGTACCCTGAACTAGCATCTGCACTAGTTTAAGTCTAACTTCTATTTTCTGCAGGTTTAACAACTAGTTTTTTCTAATACTAAATTGTTTTTTATAGTTCTAACTTCTAACAATTTTATTTCTTTTTTGTGGTTTTGGGCATTTTTATATTTGTTTTCTTGACAGATATTGCTTTTTACGAAAGTATATGCTGCCAGATTTTTTTATTTTTGCAGACCATAGAGAATCGGTGTCTCCGCAAACCAACATATCTATGGATCAATGTCTCCACCCTAAACCACCATCTCCGCAGAGTAAGAATAGGTATTGACTTCCTACCACGTGTCATTTCTATTTTGTTGCTTTTCCCCTGAATTGGCATCTTCGGTGACTTGTGTTTTCGCAAATCAACGTCTATGTTTGGTTTCAATGCCTCCACTTCATTTTAGTTTACTTATCATTTTCTTGGGTTTTCCTAATAAGTAATGATTGGTGCAGCCTGTTTGTGTGTGTCTAAGACCAAAAACTAAGCTATTAACAATAATTTTTCCATATTTTCTTTTCTTTATTACTTGTTTTTGTGTCTTCAATTAGTCTAGTTGCATCTAGGCTTAAGTAATTTTTAAGTTGGAACAAACCCAAGTGTCTTGCATGTTTGGAGGAATCTTGTTGGTGGAGGTACTCCTTGTTGATTCCTAAGAGTCTCACACCTAAATAAGAGAAGTCAAGAAGCTTCACAGGAGTGGGACAAATTTCACCTTGTGAAACAATCTCTAACATTTTAGAAGTTGACTCTTCATACTAGTATTTTTGGGAAAGGGGAAGGAAGATTAAACACAAAAACCAAGGCAATGCGCTATATATTTTGGAACCCTTTAAATTTTCCTTCAAAAATAACATGAACATAAGACCCCATAAACGAGCATAGAACACCATAGAATATTCATTGTTGGAAAGAGAACATGATAACAAGATCCTAGACATAGGTCAAAACATTCATATCTTCCCGTGAGAAGCACCCACTAAGGCTTTTAGGAAATGTTCCTATTATCTCACTAAAAAATCTATTCTATAGGAATTTTTCTCACCAAAACGGCATGGTATAACCTCCAGATTACAAGTATTGAAAGAGTAATAAGACATGCTTCAATTATTTTCAAGTCTGTGATGAAATTATAAGAGTCTAAAATAAAAAATGATAGCTACATTCATCCATAATTGACATGGAGCTTTAAAATCATCCACAAAATAGAAGAAATAACAACGGTAGAAGCAAACTAGGCACAATCTAATATGCTTTCTTCCACTGATTATGTAAAAAATACAAGACTAGAGTTTAAAAAATGAAATTGTAGCTATTTCTAAGTGTTCTTCTATGTAGTGAACAAAAGACTCCAGAACAACCCTCTCTCTTTACAATGTGCCTGTAGGCTTTTATAGTAATAAATCATTTAACTGAATCTTGAAAGGGCAACTGAGAAGGGCCCTGCAAATGTGCCATGTGGAAGAATCATCATGATGGTTATTACAACTGCCTCAGGCATGTCAATTTCCAAATAATTTTTCTCCCTCCACACATGTAGCATGGGCACCACTTGTGCATTTTCAAACCTCCTCACAATCACGAGTGAATAAATTCCCAACTCTACTCACACTGATTCCTCATTTTTCATCTGTGTAGACGATCTCATTTTTGGATAAAATCTTTCTCAAAATTTGTTGCTTGATGAAAAAGCAACATTTTTACTTAAAGGATGTGGGCCTCACATGTACATCAATCGAGTCAGCCACAACTTGGACACATGGCATGCTAGCGGGGTTTCTTTTGTATTTGTCTTCCCTTTAGCCTTCACAAACTCTATGATGTTGACACGTGGAACTCTCTACAGTGACCACACTTTGAAATGAAGGATTTTGAAGGAAAAGAGCTTGCAGACATGGTAAAAGCTATGTGATTTTTGCATTTGGATACCCCAACTTCATGGGGTCATAACTTTCTACTCACTGCTCAAAAATCATAATATAATACCTCATTGGAAAGGTCTTCAAGAGATCTAAAATTAGTTCCTCAGCATGATGCCTTCAACACATCATGCACATTATGTCGAGGGACAAACAACAATTTCAACCCGAACTTCCACTCCGAAGGCCTTCAAAATATGCACTTTTCTAAAACATAGAAAAATATCAAAAAATAATATTTTTTTATTTTTTCTCATTTTTGCTCAATTTGTCACTTCTACACTACTTCAAATTGCCTAAAATACCTTTAGAATGCTCCAGATGAATGTTGAGGTGGATAACATCTACACTCCCTTCCAGATTTCTCATTTTGTTTAGATTAATCCATTTAAATATGTGATTAAAAGATAGAACAAGAAGTATCCTCTCCCCTCGCCTTCATGGACCTTGGGTGTAAGAAAGAACCACTTCTATCTTTTCCTCTAGAGAGGCTTGCTCGGAGCTCCTATTAGTCTAAGGAATGAACTCAAATCACTAAACACCCTGGCCAATATATAAACAAGATTGCGAGTAAACTCCAATCATATCCCACCAAGCTTGGGCGATGTGTGTTGATGATAGTCTAGATCAGGTAAAGAGTGCCTAAGTATCCAACATGGTCAAGTAGAGACTTTAGTGTCTCACACACATACAAACCGATTGGGGGGGTGCCACAGGCCTGATTACAAACCATAACCTAGAAGATACCTCTTTATCCTTGGTATATAACCTATAGTGAAAAGGGATTGCATCGTCCCTTAAAGTTACTCACCATATGTACTCCCCTGATTGTGAGGTGTGAGGAATTTGGATTTCATCACCAAAATTTGGGCAAGCCCCTGCAAGGGGATCCCCTATTCACCCACTCCTTGAAGGCCTATTGAAGTGTATATTTTTTCCTTCATCTATACATGATCTTTCCTATTTCTAAGGGGGACACAAAGCATAAGGGTCAAGAGTATCAAGTTCAGAATTTATTCCATGTATGTGGTCCTACAAGTGGTGTGTTGAAAGTTTGACCATAGGATAGAATGTTCTTGAATTATGTTAAGGCTTGTGAAAATAATTTTTGAAAACCTTTTTGAAGCCTAAACATTTGTAATTTTCCAAGTTTCTATCTATTGGGTTGTTCTTTTCAGTGAACACATCTATTTAGACCAGTCAACACTAGTAAAACCTCAAAAACTTGTTAAAATTTTGCTTATACCTGGATCGATGTCTACGCTTGTGGACCCACATTTGTATAGATTAGCATCTATGTTTGTTGAACTAGCATTTCTACCCTTTGGGTCTAAGACAAGAATGATTTCACTGGAAAATGAAACCTGAGCCCAAATCTTCACCTATGAATCAACATTCTCATGGATCGACATATTTGACTAGGAACATCAGCTACACCAAAATCTAGAGAGCAATTAGACCATACCTTGATTCGTCATCATGGACCCTCTAATCAAACATCAAATCAAAATTCCAGGTTGAGTCCTATAGACCATCAAAATTGCCATAAACCTCTAGCTAATGTTTGATTGGAGAAAACATAAGAAGGTGAAAGTCCATTTACCCCCCATCTATGGACAAAAGAAAGATGTTGATTGCATCACCAAGCAAGATCAACGCATCATAAGAGCTGAGAAGGATAGTGCCCTCATATTTGAATAATATAAAATGATTATTTACAACAACAAATTTGTATCCTACATCATCAAATACCATGTAGATACCAACTTTATTGGCCCTTCTTTAGATTGATACTAGACCATCATAGACCTATCCTTTCATTTCTTCATCAATTATTTCATTAAATCTTCCATCATCATTCTTTCATCCTTAGACTTAGGATCACCTTATCACTTTAAACCTTCAATCTAGTCATCAAATCAATCTCAAATCAATCAAATCAAAATCAATCAAACCTTGATTAAGATTCCGTCACAATCTTTAGGCTAAAAAATTATCCAAGAGCCATCAAGATCCTCATCTTTACATAAAATCCCTAGTTAAATTTATTTCTTGAGAACATTTTCCATCTCAATTGGTTGGTTTAATTAGTGGGTATGTGTAGGATCATGTTATACCAAACTATGGCCTTAAGTGGCAATGAAAAATCAGAAAATCAGGGTTAGTCAACTTGATGTAAAAAGTTGAACATCTTATCAACCTTATGTGAAAAAGTTGTAAGAATAGAATCTGTAGAAAATTGAATGTAGTTTCTAAACTACTAGCCCTTGTCTGAAAAAAAATTAATTTAATTGTTCAAAATTTTAGATTTCAATGCAGTAGTACAAAAATTTCAGGAAAAAGATAAAAAATACGTGTATGTTTGACCACCTTAATCACAATCAAATAATGATGTACTTTCACAAGATTCCAGATATAAGTAGTAGACTCATGCCCTGATGTGACAAATATTTTTGTGTAATTTTTTCCTAAATAAATAATTAACTATGAATTTTTTGCTACAACTTATTTAGAATAAAAAAATTCTCATGTTTGACCACCTTAACTAATTCTAAATTTTACAAAATTGAATTTTTTTTTCTTATATTAGGCGAAGCATAAAATGTGACGCATGTTTCAGATTTCAAAAAGGTTAAACGGTTTGAAATTTATAGTTGTTTTTTAATCAGTATGTCAATTAGGAATTTAAAGATAACTCAATTAAAAGATAAGTAATAATTACTTACTGAACTAGAAAGTTGATAGCAATTAAATTGATGGAAAGTTGATAATGTCTTTAAGAAACCCTTTTCATTTCATCAATTTTGGGTGAAAAAAAGGTCGTCAACTACATGGTCGAAGTTTGGAGATCAAAGCAAATACGGTGAACACGTCTTTTGGGTTGACCATTCACGTTTGGCATTGCCCAAGGAAAATACCAAGCCTAATCGGATATCTGATAATTTCGGATATTGATATCTCCCACCCAATTCAACATTTCAACTTGACTGCTTTTTCCAATTTTAAGTTATATATTACAATTTTTTTTTATTAATATTAAATGATATTAGCATAGCATTAGTATTATATAATTTTTTACATTAGTATTGTATTATATTATTATTATTTATTTTTCTATTGTATAATAGTATAATATTAGTATTAAATATTTATATTATATGTTCAATAATACCTAAGGGGGAGAGAGAGAGAGAGAGAGAGAGAGAGATTTTAGCAAAATTTAAGCGGGAGATTTCGAATATTTGATATTATCAGATATCCGATAGTTTCATATATCTGATTGATTTTACTGGCATCAAAAAGAAAAAGTTTATTCTCTGGAGCCCTCAATCTGAGAATGACATTTTTTTGTAGGACCCTCAGTCTGAGAACCAGTTTTTTTGTAGGACCATCAGTCGGAGAATCGTGTTTTTTTACAGGACCCTTAGTTTGAGAATCACATTTTTTCTATAGAGAATATCACAGTATTGCAGTTGTAAGGCCCAAGTGGGCAAGAGTATGATGTATAGTTATGGTGTTCCTTGAATAAACTGGAATTTTAGGAGGGTTGGGAAAAGATTTTGAATTGTCATGGGGTGGAGATGGGAGATTTTCTAGTGTTCAAGTACATATCAAAGTCATGTTTCAAGGTTAAGATATTTAAAAGAGCAAGGTGTGTGAAAAATCTTACTTCTTGTCATCTTATAAATAAAAATGTTGATACAAGATGCCCTTCTAACAAATTAGGCAGCTTAACTCAACCAATGTGTAGCAAGTTGTTGATCGATTTGGTTTTTTATGAAAAAAAGAATAATACCATCGATGCAATGGAGAAAAATCAAAATCGTAAGTATAATTGTATTTAATACAATTCTCAGACCAGACATTTTAATTGTATATGTACAAGGAGGAATGAAAAAAGTTAAAACAGATAAATAATTATTAATTTTTGTTGCAGGTCATTCTGACAAGAACCCTGAACATTATGAATCCTCTGATCTAGTGAATCCTGCCCTTACTTTCAAATCAAACAAACCATTTTGGTCAATGGAAATGCAGTCCTAGAATCAAGAGGAGTATCTAAGTGGAAAGGTTTACCAAGTTAACATGACAGAAAATAGTTTTTCAATTACATTTTACTAAAGGATATCTGATGGTCTAATATAATTTGTTGTGTTCTATAATATGAACAACTTAATTTTGTGTGAGTTGTAAGCTTTAACAGGAGTGTATCAAGTCAATGAAAAACATGAATGCATTTGGTCAAAATGTTAACCTTTGGATTAGATCATATAGAATTTTGTTGTTGGAATTAAACATTATATTCAAGTTTCATGTTGAAATGATGTTTTCACAATCCACTTATAACCCCTTATAAAGTTGCTTAAATTTTTGTTGTTAGAAATTCCTTGTCAACATTAAATATATAATAGAACCTGCACCGCTAAACTAGGATACACGTACATTGCACTAAACATTTTCCCATCGATTTTGAGTACATTGACATTGCAAGTGTAAAGTTTTATTTAGTTCCAAACTTCAAAGTAGAACAGGTTGTCCTCCCTATTTTCATTCATTCCCTATGCCCTGTCCAACAATTCATCTGGCAGACTGGGAATTTTGATTCTTTTACATCTTTCCAAAATAGGTATCAATGCCATTAGCTTACAGTATAACAACCATTTCCATGAGTGGGAGAGTAGGAGGTATTAATTTGTAATAACTATGTACAAAATGTTGGAAAATTGCAGAAAAATCATGGACGACCATTGAAAGAAGAAAAAGCAACCAACCAACCATTTTTTTAAAAACATCGGCAGCCTTTAAAATAAGCTATTTTGCTAGAAAAAATTTGATAGTTTGCAATTTCCCTAGGCGAAGGCAACAACTCTAATTACATATGTATTTCAAGTTTCTCATCTATACAGTTTGGTGAAGAAGGGTGTGCATTTTTTGACTCCTTGATAGGAAATTGATCTTTCGAAGCTTGTATCTTGGACCTCGTGAGAGGTATCAGTAAACCATGAGATGCTATAGGACCATATTTTTGAGGCCTACAATAACCTCTCTATTTTGGGAGATTCAAATTTGTTTGAATTTGGCACGCCAATCTCACTTGATGCCAAAAATTGCAGTGAGGGTCAGTTGAAAGTTGCACCACTATGTTTCTTCCAAACCGTTCATCTTGGAACCGAATGGTCTCTTCTATTACCTCTGGTTGGGTGGGTAAATGCTAATGATAACCCTATTTTGACCATAAAGTCACTAGAATGTTCACGAACATGCCAGACCAAAGTGTCCCCAAGGTGCACTAAGCATGATTGGGCAATGATCTTTCGAGGCTCATATCTCATACTCCATGAGAGGTATCAGTGAACTATGAGATGCTACAGGACCATGTTTTTGAGGCCTACAATAACCTCTCTCCATTCTGGGAGATTAAAATTTGTTTGGATTTGGCACACCAATGTCGCTTGATGCCAAAACTTGCAATGAGGGTTAGTTGAAAGTTGCACTACTAGGTTTCTTCCAAACTGTTCATCCTGGCACCAAATGGTCTGCGCCATTACCTCCGGTTGGGCAGTTAAATTTTAGTGACAACCTTGTTTTAACCACAGAGTCACTAAAACATTCACGAAAATGCCAAACCAAAGTGTCCCCAAGGTACACTAAGCACGATTGGGCAACAATCTTTTGAGGCTCATATCTCAGACCCCGTGAGAGGTATCAGCAAATTGTGAGATACCACAAGACCATGTTTCTAATGCTTACAATAACCTATCTCCATTTTGGGAGATTTGAATTTGTTTGAATTTTGCATGCCAATCTCGTTTGATGCCAAAACTTATAGTGAGGGTCAGTTGAAAGTTGCACCACTGGGTTTCTTCCAAACCGTTCATCCTGGCACTGAATGGTTTTTGTCGTTAGCTCTCATTGGACAGGTAAATGCTAGTGATAACATTGTTCGAAACACAAAGTTAGTAGAATGTTCATGAACATGCCAGACCAAAGTGTCCCCAAGGTGCACTAAGCACCATTGCATATGTTGGTGAGCATTCTGTTGTATCAAGAGGTAAAGTGGGACTATTCCTAGGGTAAACCTACCCAACTAGACATGATAGAAGCATTGGTTTGTTACCACAATGAACAGATGTTTCTTCTCCAAGGGAGATGGGGACATGATTGTGTGTGTGAAATTTATACCTAGCTACAGACACAACACTTCAATAAAATATTAGAGGTTAGCAAATCAAGAAATCTGCAAATAAAATAAACTATGCTAACCAAGCGATTTACTACCTTCTAGTAGGTATGAGTATGATATTCTTAGATTAGGACCGAGATCAGTAACAATGCAATACCTAAACGAAGGATTTAGAATAAAAAATGGATGAAAGATTAATGCAAATTAATCTATATTTTTGGATTTTTCTATGCAAATAGTCTAAAAACTGATATGAGATTAAGCTAGATGAATTGAAAATGGATGCAATGTAAATCTAACAATGATAAGCTATGCTATGAAAAATGAATGCTATGATCAAAACAATAACAAAATCTCACAATAACTTGTTTGGAAAAGCTTGATTCTTCAGATGCAAATTTGCTAGAGTAAGGATGCAAATTTGAAGAAGGGTCCTTTTGTGAAGGATTGAGCCTTGATTATATAGAAATCCAGGGCTTAGGGGTGCATTGAGAAAAGCCATAAATCACTCTTGATAAACTCAGGTTGATTTTTGAGTTATCAATAAATTAAAAATAGTTTAACTCATAGAATCATGCAAAAGCAGTTTTTAACTCAAAATAGAGTTCAGATCACTTTTTCAACTCACAATCAAATGTTGAGTTTAGAAAGTTAACAAATTGAAATTGATAATTAATTCAAAGTTGACTGCTTTTCTGATTGTGCATGATTTAATATGAATTAATTTAATAATTAAGTGATTTATCCTCAACTTAACTGATTTTTGAATATAAAAATTGATTTATGGGTTAATCAATTAATTAATCAAACTTTATCCCAAACTATATTATTAAATATTGACAATTGGTTTCAATTAATTAAATAAGAATTCAATCAATCATTCATAGTATTTTTTATTTATTATCAAAATAGAACAATATGAATTAGGAAAAAATATAATTAAATCTAATTAAATAATTAAGTGGCAAAATTAAATCTAATTAATTAAATATTAAGAATATTTAATTAATCAAATTTTAGGATAAATATGATTTATCGCCAAATAATAATTCAATTAAAGATAATTAGATAAATTAGGAATATTTAAGAAATATTCCCCGATGCAAATTTAAGATAAAATCAATTAGGGTTTTAATAAGCTGATGTGCCTTAGGTTAGGACTTTGATGCCAATTTCGATCGATTTTGTAGATGTAGGAGGTTAATGAACTTATAGCCCATTTTTGGGGTATTACATTTTGCCCCTCTTTGAATTCTCATGCAAAGTGCAGTGGTTCAAAGAATAATCTATGTTTGATGGTGAAAACTAATTTAGAAAGATTAACCGATTCTGAGACAGAAATTGATTGAAATATTTTTTTGATTTAGGTCCTGATTGACCACATAATCGAGATGATGTTAACTATATCAACAATGAACCGGTGATTACAAAGAAGTGCCAAAATGCCTGATTCTGAACCTATGATTACGAAGAAGTGACTATTCTGATTCCAAACCTAATTGTCCAAAGGAATCGATGTAGGATGCCAAATCTAAACCCTTCAGTTATGAAGAACCAAGGAAATAACACAACTAAACCGATGGTTATGAAAAGGTGATACAATTTACAAGATTGATTAGGATACTAGATTGATATGGATCTCGATGAATCTGATATGCCCCAAGTGATGTACCCCAAGCGATGACGTCTTTTGATGAATCAACAACTAGACATGGTTGTTGTCTTGATTTTTGAAGAAAGATTTGATTTACAGATTTGATTGATGTGCAATACCATGCCCCCATCGGGATGAAAATCAAAATCTAACAAGAAAAGTCAACATGAAATAGTTTAGAAGCATGTTTAATTGATTTGAAAAGTGGTTAGACACGTCTAAAAATGCGTTCTGCATCGTTTAGAGGTCTTAGAGACCAAGTTTGACTAGGTTTGACCATGAGTTGACCATGGTTGACCAAGTTGAAATTTTGAAAGTTTGATGTGAGATAATTAGTTAAGTTGAAAATTGGATTTTTGTGATGATCAAAAGGTCGAATATGCAAGCAAATGGTCATCCTGGGTTCGAAAATTTTAAATCACATTTTTGACAATATAGATGATCTCAGATTTTGATTTTGATCCTGAAAATGGGTTCAAAATGTCAAAATTAGCCAAGGGTGTAGTTTTCACGCAAAACAAAGCACTTTGAAAAATTAGGTCAAAACCCATATAAGGCCCAAAAAGGTCTTTTTCAATTCATTATTCACTTTTGTCTTTATTTGATTTATGTGGAGCCCTTTGAGAGAAAAATGGCAAATATGGCAGTTCCAATCTCCTCACATCATTTCGAGTGCAGCCAGTGGTATCAGCGACCTCCCTAGTACGGGAACCTGGTAAGTGGACCTCTGTACCTCTTTGCAAATTCAACATTTTCATCTTTTCATGCATTTTTAGAATTTTTTACACGTTTTTATAGTTTTCAATTTTCATACCATAGAAACTCATACGAGAGTCCTCTGGGACTTGTACGAGTTTTGAAATTCCTATAGAAACTCGTATCTGTTTGTAGTGTAACTCGTCTAAGAGGGACCCGTGTCGTATGATGTTTCATTGGGTCCCTCAAAACTCGTATGTGAATTTACCGAAACTCATGTATGCATGATAACTCATATGGGAACCCCGAAAACTCGTATGAGTTTTCATGACAGTCTAAAAACTCGTTTAAAAAATAGAGAGCATTTTTCACATACTTAGGTCAAAATTTTGATGTTTTTGATTGCATAGGATTTTTCCTTGGCATTAAATGCACCTTCTGAAGTTTTGAATTTCTCATTTGTTGTACTTATAGCCTAATTTTTTTGACCAAGTTATTGATAGGGCACCCTGTTTCTGTGTTGTATAGGTGCATTACCCTGATCTTAATGTCTGTATATCTCACCTTGCTACTCAGAGACTGTGTGGCGCTTCCTAACCCCATGAGAGTATATTTAGCTACTTGTGGGGTTGAGTATCTGATCTATCTACCTGATATTCAGATCAACCATGGACTGATTACTGCATTAGTAGAGAGGTTTCACTCGAAGACCCAAACATTCCACCTTCCTACCAGAGAGATCACTGTGACTCCGGAGGATGTATATAGGATCCTTAGGATACCATTCCATGGACCTCGGCCTGATTATGTCAGTTTGGGGAATATTGGTTTACATTCATTTAGAGCTCTCTTTGGTGCTGATGAGCAGGTCGCGTAGTCCATATCTTGGGAGATGCTAGTACAACGATATGGTCAAACCCACAAATTGGAGTGCATCATTGCAGGGATGATCGGAGGGATCATCATGTCAGATAGACAACATGTTGGACTTTTGATGGGTTGGGCCCTGATGATTACATGTTTGATGGCCAAGCCTTATGAGCTTGGATGGGGATAGTGTCTATTAGCCCACATGTTTACTGAGATGCATGAGGTGGTTTACCATGAGGGTAAATCTTTTGTTGTAGGTGCTATAGTTCTATAGATTTGGGTATGGGAGCACATCTCAATATGCCATCTAGTGTGTGGTGACGAGAGGCAGCCATAGGAGTCTCTGATTTATAGGTATTCTGGTTATGTCACATAGGTCCGGATGGGCCATACTGAGTATTGGAGGTGAGTCCTTGATGATTTGACCTATGTGATCTAGAGGTCATACTTACAGGTGGAGGCATGGCCAACTGCTTGGGGACAATTTAGCTTCTTTTAGAGTCGGGTCCTCATTGGTCATACCACTCTCTGCTTAGAGAAGTTTATCATTACTCGGGTGTGGCGACAATATGGCATCATCCAGGATACTCCACAAGATTTTTCCACCTATGCTTGGCTGGTCAGAGAGCTAGGATTAGGATGGACAATGAGATTATCACAGGCTCTGTGTAGTTAGGAGTACAGTGGGTATGTGGCCAGGGATTGGGACTATAGGTCACAGGTTGTTGATGTTGGGGTTACTGATGATATCATTACATGGCTAGCATAACATCCGATTTGGCACTTTTCAAACCCTACTGAGCAGATCCCTACTATGGAGGATGCAGATGATGTGACAGGTGCTATGAGGGGACAGGGTCGTAGAGGTGCACAAATACCAGCAGTGCATCTTACACCACCTAAAACGAGGGTAGTGATGCCTCCACCGAGACCACCACCACGAGCATAGCCTGATATAGTGCTTTAATGCAAATATACCAAAGGTGAGGGCGGGACACTTGGTGGCGTAGGTAATGTGGATGAGGTGCTCGGAGCACAACAAGATGCCCCAGACACTCAAGATTTTGATCTTGGTGTAGAGGTTTGATGCCACAAGGCGCGCAGGGGTGCTACCTTAGAGAAGCTTGCAGAGGAGCCGACAGAGACAGTAGCAGGTGAGGCTGATCTTGGACTTAGGTAGACACCGTAGGATATCATCAAGTGGCCCAAGTTATAGATTAGAGATTTGAGGTTACAGAGTGCCACACTAGAGGTACAGTTAAGGGAGTCTAAGAGAAAGCACTTAGAGCGGGAGGCAGATGTCAAGTGGTTACAGGCAGAGGTCATACATCAGACTAGCCAAGCCTCATATTATGTCTCGGCCTACTATTCTCATGTTCCTATGGAGGAGAGAGTACCATCCTATTCACAGTTCATGCTTTCTTCAGAGGGAGCCCGAGCACCATGGGCGGATCCACCACCTGATGCACCTGCACAACCACCACTAGATGTGGAGGATCAGGTCGAGAGTTGAGCTATCTTGTATTTTGATTTTATGATTTTGTCCATATATTGATCATATTTGATTGCTCTGAGGAGCCCATTCTTTTGTATATTGTGCCAGTAGTGCACCCTTGACTATTCGATATTTGATATTCGATATTTATATATGAGATCATGTTTTGGTTATGACTTTATGTGTACTTGTCATTTTGATTATGATGTTTATATCATGTGATGCAAATGTTTAAAATGCTTTGAGTAGAGTAGAATGTATGGAATATGCAATGCAATGATTTATTTCAAATGTATGGATTATGCAATATGTCATGAATTATGGAAATGCTTGATTTTGATTATGTTTTTATGTATGTATGCAATGGAATGTATGTAATGATAAATGCTATGAGATGTAAATGCAGTGAGTCACATGATATGTTTTGCAGGTGTTGATGAAGACAAGTACTCAGTCATTTGTCAAAGCATATGTTTAACCTGGGATGGTGATTGCTTGTTGATCAATGAAAGAGACCTTCATTGTGAGACTCAATCCTTGTGTTATTTTAGCATTTTTTGTTCTGGAGAATCGTTTAAGCGTTCAAGTTTGTCTTGGAGATTGTGAGATAGCTGCAATCATGCAAAGTGCAAAATGAAATGCAAACCTAGGACCTAGGACTTAGTCACTGATCATGTGTCGGTCTTCTTTCATCATTGAATTTTTATTAGGTAATTGGATAAATCAATACAATGTCCACTAGTTAGGCAACCATGAACATATGAATATTGATTTTGATTTCAAAATGTCGGATTAGATATAAGCACCAAGGCACAAAAAGCCAGGATGACTTGAATATCATGTCCATTTTGATATTGAAATTTGTATAAGCATCAGAACATAAACATTGTGATGAATCGAATATGCCTTGCGTACAAACACACCAAAAATTTGTAGAAATCATTCCATCTCCAATGTGAAGTACCCGCAGTGACCCTTTATCGTTCACATCCTTGGGTAGTAGCTCATTTCACAATAGGATTAAGAAATCATTTTAAAAAAAAAGTTAGATCAAACTTCCTTGAATTTTCCAAGTATCAATGGTCGAGCTACACATGGCCATCCAATACATGATGGAGGCTCTTACAGATGGACACCATTTCAATCCAAAATTTTCAAAGTTATTAGATTTTTACTTCAAGTAGAAAAAAAGAAAAGATTATGCCCCCAATCATCACTCTCTAAATCCAGTAAAGGACATCATCGAAGAGCTCAAAAGGACACAATATGAAAAAATCTCAATGTGAATCAGTAAGCATACAAAGAAGATAAAAGCATGCAACAAAGATTATTTTCATTTGTGTTGATGTTTGTTTGTTTGTTGTAGATGCAAAATCCTTTTTGGTAAGGAAACAAACTGACTGACTCAGATGTAGCTTTAAAGGACTCTGACTAGATATGACTCATCTAAGATACTTAGGGCTGTAGGATGTGACACTAATTTTTCCCCCAAGTTTGAACATTGATAGGATACTGACGCTTTTGCTAATTGGTGTACAAGCCGACTTATTAAAAACTGGATATATACAAACTAAAGCAGACTGAAAGCTGGGAAAGACCAAGATTGTGTTGATAGATGGAGAATTTTGAACAAGTGGCACTTGTTTGCCATGTTTTTACCATCTTGGCAGAGATTCTATTTTTTCTACCAAGGCGTTTGTTCCCAGGTTTTCACCAAGGCACTTTTTCTTTTCTCATTTTTTGTATTTTTCATTTTTTCAAATTTTTTGTATTTTTCGCTTTTTTAATTTTTGTTTTGTAATTTTACTTTCTTGATTTTTTTTTTGTGATTCATCAAGGTGCCTATTTGCTAGGTTTTCACCAGGATGATCATTTTTTCAGGACTTTTTCCAATTTTTATGATTTTTTCAGGACATTTTGCAAAGAATGAATGCCTTAGGCATATAATTTCTTTAGATGGAGAACGTTGATTGGTTCTCAAAGCTGTTCTCCGTCAGTCGTTGAGTGTTGATAGGCTCCAAATCCAAAAGTAGTAGTGATGACAAAGGGACCCAACCAGTTGGGTTCAAACTTCCCCTTGCATTCTCGATGTGATTGATTTTTAGGATTTTCTCTCAAGACTAGATTGCCAACCTGAAATTATGTGTCTGACTTTCTTGTTGTAGCCTCTAGACATTCTCTTCTGATATACTCTGAGATTATCATATGCCACTTGTCTATGCTCATCTAGTAGTTCAAGTTCTTGTAACCTAGACACTCTGTAGTCACCATCAGTTACAAGTCCATGCATTCTGATTCTTAGTGATGGGATTTCCACCTCAATAGGTAGTACCGCTTCAGCCCCATATACTAAAGTGAATGGTGTAGCCCCAGTGGGTGTTTTGATACTTGTTTTGTAGGCCCAGAGGGCTCAATTGATCATGAGATGCTAGTCTCTTCCTATTTTATTAACTGTTCGATGCAAGATTTTCAATAGATTCTTATTTGATGCCTCTGCTTGTCCATTCCCCTGTGGATAGTAGATGGATGATCAATTGTGTATGATCTTGAATTTGGCACACAAATTATCTAATTCTTTATTCTTGAAGTGGCCACTATTATCTATGACTATTGAATGGGGGATTCCATACTGACATATGATGTAGTTCAGGATGAACATTGATATTTGTTTGCTAGTTGCTTGAGTCAAAGGAACTGCTTCTACCCATTTTGTGAAATAATCTTCAGCTGTGATTATATGGGTATGTCCATTAGAAGAATGAGGATGAATAGCCTCTATAAGATCAAATGCCCATTGTTGAAAAGGCCATTGTGTAGTAAAGGGAATTAGATCTCTTCCTAGTGCATGAATTAAGTTGCCATGTACTTTGCACTTTTAACAATTCTTGGCAAATTTGATAGCCTCTTTTTCTATTTCAAGCCAATAGTACTCTGCCCTAATAATTTTTTGAGCTATTGTCAAACCATTGGAATGTGATCCACATATACCTTCATGGACTTCCTCTAATGCTCATTGAGATTCCTCATGTTCTAAACATCTAAGGAGTGTACCATCTAGACCTCATTTGTACAGATCATTACCTATGATGACATACTATGATGTGTTTCAGATAAGGTAACGTTTCTCATGTCAGTTGAAGGTGTTTGGGATGATTTGGTCTTGTAGGTAGGAGAAAAGGTGTTTGTATCTGGAGGAATCATGACCAAAAATAGTGCAGATCATGCGGGTTTTGGGAGAATCATATGCAGGGAATGACAGTGCTTCCACCAAGAACTCATAACGTAGCTAATGTTTGGGCTATTGTAGCAAAGATGATAGCATTTCCATATCATCAGTAGCCTTTTTCTCCATTCTAGGAATCTACTCAAATGTGACTAAGATGAAATACTTCTTAAGGTCATCAACCATGAGTTTGTATGGAACTAGTTTTTCATCTTTAGTTTGGTACACATCATTGACTTGGTGTATGACCAATTGTGAGTCTCCATGAATGTGTAACTCTGTCACCCTCCACTCAATTGCTATCTTCATGCCATTAAGAAGGGCTTCATATTCAACAATATTGTTTGTGCAAGGAAATTTTAATTTGAATGCTTTGGGTATTGAATATCCTTATGGCATTATGAACAATATGCCTACTCCAGACCCATTATGTGTATATTATCCATCAAAGAAAAGACACCATGTCCTAGAAGATATGTGGATGATGGATGAATCAGGAAATTACATCTGTAATGGTGTATCATCAAACATTGGTGCTTCAGCTAGTTGATCAACAATTACTTGTCCTTTGATAGCTTTCCTTTCAACATATTCTATATCAAATTCGCTTAATAGCATCATCCATTTAGCTAGTCTATCTGTAAGGGCAACTTTACTTAATAAGTATTTGAATGGATCTATCTTAGCTATTAATTGTGTAGTATGAGCTAACATATAATGTCTCAGTTTTTGTGATGCAAAGATCATAGCTAGACAAGCTTTCTCAATCATTGAATAGTTCTTCTCATATGCTACTAATGTTCTGCTTATATAATATATAGCTCTTTCCTTCTTTTGTTCATCATGTTGTGCTAGTAATGCCCCCAGTGATGTATTTGTGGAAGAGACATATAGGATCAATGGCTTCCCTTGTATGGGAGGCATTAGAATAGGAGGATTTGATAGATATTGTTTGATGTGGTTGAAATTATTTTCACACTCCTCATTCCATGCAATTGTCACACCTTTATGTAATGTCTTTGTGAAAGGTTGTGATATGTCTCCTAGCTGAGATATGAAACACCTGATAGATTGCACCCTTCCTTGTAAGGTTCTCATTTGACTGATGTTTTTGGGAGGTTGCATCTCCATTATAGCTTTAACCTTACCTGGATCAACTTCAATACCTTTCTTTGAAACAATATAGCCCAAGAGCTTTCCAGAAGTGACACAAAAGGCACACTTTTTAGGGTTTAGTCTGAGACTAAAATTCTCCATCCTATCTAGTATCTTGCTCAAGTCATGAAAATGTTCTGATCTTGTCATAGATTTAGCCAAAGTATCATCAACACAGTCTTCCATGGTTTGATGCATCATATCGTGAAAGATAGATGTCATAGCTCATTGATAAGTAGCTCCAACATTCTTTAGACCGAATGACATGACATTCCAATAATAGGTAACCCATGCATATGTAAAAGTAGTTTTCTCTTGATCCTCTAGTGCAATTTTGATTTGGTTATATCCTGAGAAACCATCCATGAGAGAGTACATTTCAAAGCCGACAGTCATATCCACTATCATGTCAATGTTTGGAAGTGGAAAGTCATCCTTAGGGCATGCTTTGTTTACATCTCTGAAATCTGTGCACACTCTAATAGATTTGTCAGGTTTTGATACTGGAATAATGTTGGAGATCCATTCAACATAATCAATAACTCAGATAAATTTGGCTGAGTAACTTCTCTAGCTCAGCTTTTACAAGAAGCACCACATGAGGATACATTTTACGTAGCTTCCATTTTAGAGGTTTGACTCCTGGAGCTATGGAGAGATGATGCATGATAAGATTCAGATCTAACCCTAGCATATCTGAATACTTCCATGTGAAGTTGATCTTCTTTTTTATTAGGAAAGTAGTGAATGCTTCTTTCTCTTCCTCTAATAAGGATTGTGCTACATGAACAAGTTGTGGTTCTTTTGTTGTACCCAAATTGATAGATTGAGTGGGTTCTATTAATACTGGAGATCTATCCTGTAAATGACTTGGAAGGACATCAAATATCTCATCCTTAGGTGCCTCAAAGAGGTTTTCACCTTTGGATACATCTTTTATTTTTACTATTTTAGGTTTTGAGACTGCCACATCATGGTTTTCACCCTCAGAACTCTTTTTCTTTTTGCTCCTATTTTTTTGACTGAGATATTTGATATCTGACTCTGTCATGCTAACACTAGGTTCACTAATGGAAGTTGTCATGGGTTCCACTGCATTGAGGTAGCAAGAAAGGTCATAGTAAGAATGAAAGGTATGGATATCTTGGCTCAGATTGGTAGATGTTTGTTCTATAAGCTCTGGATGTAGGATAGTCAAGGTGGGGGAAGATTGGGAGATAGTGTTCATGCGTGCGGTGTTGTCATCATCGATTTTAACTTGAATCTTGAAATCAAACTTGATATTACTACTCAGAATGTTTAGTTCATGAGTTATGACATCTTCATTATTAGATTCCACTTCAGGAGTAGGTGGATCTGACTTGTTAAGTTCATCATTTCGCTCTAGACTTATGTTAGATTTAGGTGAATATTGGTTAATTCTATGAACATGTTTTCCTGTGATAAGCTCATCTTCTTCTAGAATGACACCCCATTCATAGTCATTAGATTCATCCTCTGTTTCTTCATCTATACCTCTAGGAAATATGAGAACATGTGTGAAATCAAGATGGATTCCCCAAGCAAGATTACCCTCAGATTTGGATTTGAACTAATACTCATGGGAATATGTTTCAGAATCACTGGAATGTCCCAACTGTTAACTATTGTGATGGGTTTACCCTCTTCTTGTTTAATAGTAGGTTCTTTTATTTCTACCACATTGATGTTCTCCTTAGGTTTTTCTTCATCCTTAAGAAGATCTAGGATTTCTTGAGGTAAACGCTCATAAGGAATAAGATCAATGGTGTTTGAATCATCACTATCTGATTGTTCTATTTCTTCCTTTAGCTAAGTTTCTTGGGCTAGAATAATTTGTTCTAGGACATGTGCTGAAGTACTACTGAGATGAAAGGGTTTCTTTTGATATCCAAGTCCTGTTTTTTCTTTGGTTCTTCTCCCATCATGTTCAATGGGCTGAATAATTCCTTTGCCTCTTCTTCTTAGAGGTCCCTTTCCAGTGTATCCCATCTTAGATATGAGTCTATGACCTGGTCCATATGTCTGTGAAGGAATCTTGTGTGGCTTGGAATCACACTTTTGGATTGTCTGGGATGAAGAGTCATCTTTGTAGAGCCATGCAAGCACAACTTCATCTTCCTCAAACTCTTGTTTAGACACTTGTTCTGAGACAAAACTTCCATTGTAGATAGCTTGAGGTTCCTTAGGTGCTAGATTGTTCTATTTTAAAGATTTCCCATATGAATTAGGAGAGATGGGGAGAGATGTCAGAGATAAGACTAACTCCATAATGTATTCTCCCATGCCTGTATTCCTGATTTTGACTTCTTTAGCAATGTATTCAATCTTGGATGCGGATGCTATTTCTCTTTGCTGATTGGAAGACTCCCTATTATTTGGAATAAGTTTGTCAGCACTCTCTTTTAATGCATTGCAAGTTGTGGCTATGTCAGTTGGGATAGTCACTTATACTCCATCATAAGGAAACTTTACACATTGATGGTATTTTGACGAAATAGCTTGCATCTCATGTATCCAAGGTCGTCCTAGAAGAATGTTGTAAGCCAAGGGAAGATCCAGAACTTGACAGGTGATGTCTTTGATAATTGGTCTTATTCTGATAGGGAGTACAATTGTTCCCTTGGAGGATCTCTCTTGCTCATCATATGCTTTTATGGTAATCTTCTTCTTAGGATCAATAGCATCTTTTGATAAACCCAGTTATGTGACCAATTTGTAAGAATAGATGTTTAAACCAGCGCCTCCATCTATCAACACATGTTTGACACAATGGTTTTGGATCAAGACTTCTATATGCAAGGGCTGATTATGTGGATGACTCAATGAGTTATCATCTTTCTCAGTAAAGGAGATATATCGGGGTGATGTTAGATGTCCAACCATAGTTTGGAATCTATCAAGATCAAGGTTGTCAGGAACATTGGATCCGAGCAGAGCTTTATCCAGAATTGCTCTATGAGCAGGAGATATCTAAAGAAACTCAAACATTGAGATTTTAGCATTGGTATGCTGGAGTTGTTGGACAATACTGTAAGATGTAGGTCTAGTCTCTTTAGGCATTGATGATTTTGAGGCAATCCTCTATGTGGAAGCATATGATAGATTGAAAGGCACCTTAGGGGCATTTGATGAACATGAGTTTTATCCTTGTAGTTATACCTGAGATTGTGATCGAGTCACTACATTTGCTGATTGATTGTCTCTATCTTTTCTTACAATTGTGATGAAATTACAATGTTCAGATAGGAATGGTTCAACCATGTTTATGACAACATTATTTTTGGAGTAAGCGTAATTGACTTTGGCACCCATGTTAGGTATAGAAGATGAATCTCCTTAACCATGTTTCAGAAATGGTTCCTTGAATGCCATATGATCACTGTTGGATTTTTGATTGTCAATTACTATTTCTCCTTCATCAATTTTGTCTTGAATGAGATGCTTCAAGTGCATGTAGTTATTGGTATTATGTCCTTTTTTTCGGTGGAAGTCACAAAAATCAGTCTCTCTCCACCATTTTGGTTTTACTTCAGGATCAAAAGGTTTAATCTCAGGTAGCGTGATGATTTTATTTTCCAAGAGAGTTTTAATGGAAGATTCTAAGGACTCTCCAAGAGGAGTAAACTTACGTTTTGGTTTTGAAACCCAAGGTTGATAATCTTTAGACTTTTTAGAGTTAGATGCCTTGGATTTAGAAGCTTTGATGGCTTGGATTCCCATTGTGAGATCGAATGCTTGCGATTTTGATGGAGCACTGATATGATCAACACAACCATATGTTACAACATTCTTGTTCTTGTTCTAGAATTTAACTTTGTCTTTGTTATTGGAATTAGAACTTGACTCTTGCTTGTTGTCTTTGTTGAGAAATATGTCTCCCCTACAAACAAGTACATTTTTTATTTTGATGGTGTTTTCAACCATTTTCTCAAAAGAAGTATGATTTTGCATTTTCAAATGATACTTGATTTTCGGGATGAGATTATTGATGAAGATTTATAACTTCTCAATTTTTAGGATTTGTCTAGCATGAAGCAAGAATTTCTTCCTCCATCATTTGAGGAAGGTCAAGAAGGGTTCTCCTGACTTTTTTTGAGAATGCAGATGTCAATCATCATGACTAGATGTTGAATGTTGTAGGAGTACTGTTGGTAAAAAAATTTGTGAGCTCCTCAAAATTCTTGATTGTTGGAGGTAGTTTGGAGAATCAATGAATGGACTCTCCTCCCAAAGATCGAGGGAAAAGATGCATTAGATAGGTTGGTTCATGCATGAACTCCATAGATTGAGTGCAAAATTCTCTAACATGATCTTGAGGATCAGAGTGTCCATCATATTCGTCATATTTTGGAATTTCCACTCTTTTAGGAAACGGTGGCATGTACAAGTTCTTATCGAATGGAAAAGGACACAAAGCCTCTATGGAGAATTCTTTAGGTTCCTTCTCTTTTTCTAGCTTGTTGAGTTTAACTTTCATAGCATGCATCTATTTCATCATGGTTGTAATAGGATTTTCTTCCTCTTGGGTGATGATGTTTTTGATATTGAAGTCTTGAGGGAGTTTAGCTCCTTTTTGAGCCAGTTGTAAGAAGTAGGTTTATTTTTCCTCTTGCAGGAAATGTCTCATCATTCTTCAGAAATCATCATCATTCTTATATCGTTCAATTTTAGATGGTGTTGGTTTGAGATCTCAGCCATGATTAGAGTGATGACCTTGGGAGCCTTGGTTTGCTCCTCCTTGAGACATGTTAGGAGTTTTTGGACTTCCTAGGATTGTTTGATGTAGATTTTGTTGATCACCTCCATGGTTTGATGGAGGGGGTATGTAACCAGATTTTAATCATAGATTGCCAAGACCATCTTCTTTGTAAAGACCTAAGTCGTAGAGTTTTTCAAAGGTTGGGCCTACGTGAGAAGACAAAGGCAAGATCTTGGGTTCTTCTTCGAGTTTCTTATGTGAGGAAGCTATGGTTTCCACCATTAACCTTGAGTGAAACAAAAGAGCAAGATTATGACTATTGACAAATGATCTGATTCAAGACAAATCGAATGACGTAACCTTGTCAAGATTGGATTGGTTGATTGATGAGAGGATTGATTGGATGTAAATGAAGGATACTATGCCCTAGGTGTATGGGTAGATGCCCAAATGATAGCGTACATGAGCTCACAACACTTAGCCATTTTGGAGATTGAATTTGAAGATGATTTTGACAAGGTTTTGACACAAAATTAGACAAGAAGCAAATCGATAGATTAGAAGACTAGATCAAGCTCAAGAGACCACTCTAGGCAAATGAATTGGATTTTTTTGGTTTCTACTCTATTCCTGACACATTTTTGACATAATCTAATGGTTGACTGTAAAAGACTAAATTTGTGACAGATTTGGAGTTTTCTAACAACTTTTTGAAATGAGTTTATCTAGACTCGTATGAGTTTGGGTTAGCTTTGACAAAGTTCGTATGATAGTTGACTCCAGAGTTGAAAATTTTTAGACTTTTTTAACAAGACTTGTACGAGTTTATATAGCTTCCCATACGAGTTTCTAGGGGTTGTGAAATGAATTTCTGAAAACTTGTACGAGTTTTGAACTTCTAGGATGAGTTTCTTACATCGAAAAGGAATTTTGCTTCAGATTTTGCAATTTGTTTAGATTTCTATATTTTTAGTATCAGATTGTTTGGCAAATTTTTTTGTCCAGGTTTGCAGATCTATTTTCAATGACAAAGTGTATAACAAGCATGTAGAACAACAATCAAGGGAATAAGAAATTATCTTAAAACAATGTTCAAGAGACAAAGCAACCTTGCACATGAATAAGAATAGTGACTTATTGTTCTAATCCCTAGGAATTATGCTTGTGTATGTTCTCAAAAGTTTTGCAATAATGCACATAGTCCTAGAAAATAAAAATTTGGCCTCACTAGGGTTTGTAGTAATGGTCTGACTCTACAACTTTTGTAATCTCAAGAGGGTGAAATCCAATCTAGGTGCACCAGGGTTTTGACACAGTCTGAAAATTTAATCAATCAGGAGCTGCTGAAGAGATTTGATAGCCCAACAAGAGACTACACCCATGGAGATTTCCTCCATAAGGACATTTATATAGCAGTAATTTCTACCACAATGAAAATGGCTATTACCGCTTGAGGTTCTATCCATGTGGTTCACCCAATTAAGGGAATGTCCACTATGGTTAACCCTCTCTAAAGATGACTCACAAAAGGACCACAGGGGGACTTAGTTCAAATTCAAGGATCCGAGTTTTTGATACTACCCAAAAAGGGAGTAGAGCCTAATCCTCTAGCCTCTTCACTTCACCAAAACACAACAAATAGATAAATACAACACGCTAAGACTGAAACTACCTCACCAAGGTTTGTGATGTCCAAAACAATGTCTACCGAGCTCTCTAAGTGGGTCCAAGAGATAACGTACTGATCAAAGTTGAGAACCAAACCAAGTAAGACTGTGAGATAAAATCAGTATCCTCTTTACCTACAAGGGGATATATCTTCGAGAAGAGCGTCACATGCAAAGCAAATGAATGAAGCCCACTCTCTCAAGAACTCCACAAATAGTGTTAATAGGGCCTAATTACTATGTGTAACAGATATGCAAAAAGAAAATATATGTTCATTTTATAGCCCAAAATGAACGTGTGATTTAGGAAAGCAATAAAAACTCAACCCCAGCACGTGAGAGGTTCGTTTTATATCCCAAAATTAAAGTGTTATCAGATTTAGCAAAATGCCTTATTCCCATGCAATGCGCTTAGTAGATTTTACCTGTTTTGCAATTTTGTTGAGCTTTCCCATGATTAGAGACAACAAATACCAATCAGAAACAACAAGTATCAATTGTTAGGGTTAGCTGTCAGTGAAGTCTAAAATTAAAATCTTGAAAAACTATCTAGAAATCTGAAATGAGTTTTGAAAACTGGCATAAAAACTCGTACAAGTTTATGTACTGTCTTGTGCGAGTTTCCAGGCATGAAACGATACTGGGTCAGTGCACACATGAGTTTTTAATTCTCATACGACTAGTCACATACAATTGGCACAAGTTTTTAGAAACTCATTTGTCGTACAACAAATAGGATATCCTGATATGATTTTCTAGAAACTTGTACGAGAATGTACAGACAAAAAAATTAAAAATCACAGGTTTAATAGAAAATTTCAAAAAAATGAAAATGGAGATTGGAAATCCATTTCAGGGCCCCACAGTGGGCACCAAAAATGTGTGTGTGAAATTTGTACCTAGCTGCAGACATAACACTTTAGTAAAACATTAGAGGTTAGCAAATCAAGAAATTTGCAAATAAAATAAACTATGCTAACCAGGTGATTTACTGCCTTCTAGTAGGTATGAGTATGATATTCTCAGATTAGGACCGAGATCAGTGACAATGCAATACCTAAACGAAGGATTTGGAATGAAAAATGGATGAAAGATTAATGCAAATTAATCTATATTTTTGGATTTTTCTGTGCAAATATTAGGAAAATTGATATGAAATTAATCTAGATGAATTGAAAATGGATGCAATGTAAATCTAACAATGATAAGCTATGCTATGAAAAATGAATTCTATGATCAAAACAATAACAAAATCTCACAAGAACTTGTTTGCAAAAGCTTGATTCTTCATATGCAAATTCGCCAGAGTAAGGATGCAAATTCGAAGAAGGATCCTTTTGTGAAGGATTGAGCCTTGATTATATAGAAATCTAGGGCTTAGGGGTGCATTGAGAAAATCCATAAATCACTCTTGATAAACTCAGGTTGATTTTTGAGTTATCAATAAATTAAAAATAGTTTAACTCATAAAATCATGCAAAAGCAGTTTTTAACTCAAAATAGAGTTCAGATCACTTTTTCAACTCACAATCAAATGTTGAGTTTAGAAAGTTAACAAATTGAAATTGATAATTAATTCAAAGTTGACTACTTTTATGATTGTGCATGATTTAATATCAATTAATTTAATAATTAAGTGATTTATCCTCAACTTAACTGATTTTTGAATAAAATAATTGATTTATGGGTTAATCAATTAATTAATCAAGCTTTATACCAAACTATATTATTAAATATTGACAATTGGTTTCAATTAATTAAATAAGAATTTAATCAATCATTCGTAGTATTTTTGATTTATTGTCAAAATAGAACAATATGAATTAGGAAAAAATGTAATTAAATCTAATTAAATAATTATGTGGCAAAATTAAATCTAATTAATTAAATATTAAGAATATTCAATTAATCAAATTTTAGGATAAATATGATTTATCGCCAAATAATAATTCAATTAAAGATAATTAGATAAATTAGGAATATTTAAGAAATATTCCTCGATGCAGATTTAAGATAAAATCAATTAGGGTTTTGATTAGCTAATGTGCCTTAGGTTAGGACTTCGATGTCAATTTCGATTAATTTTGTAGATGTAGGAGGTTAATGAACCTATAGCCCATTTTTGGGGTATTAAAATGACCTTAAAGGGTCATTGGAAAATGTAAAGAGACTAAGGATGGTCATTTGAATGCATTATGGAATGTGTTTGTGATTTGAAATGGAGTAAATTGATTGTCTATTGTCTTGTTATCACTTCCATGTCTATATTGCATCATTTTAGTAGCATTTGAAGGCAAGGAATTAACTAATGTCTTGTACAATAGTGTTTGGTTGTAGGGATATGCACGATATATGGTGGTGGAGAGACCATAAATGTTGGTAAATGTTGATTGAAGTTGCATAAAGCAACACCAGTCATTGTTGCAAGCATATACTCCAATGGATGAGTATATTTTGGGATGGATCTATGCTATTAGGGCCCATAGGGAGGTGTTAGATCCATTGGGGGGATCTAGAGAGATTTTCAAGAGTATTTTTGAACAAGACCTGACCTAGAGACCCTAGAAATGAGGGTTTGGCACCTAGAATGATATGTCATTGTTTTCTCAATAACAATTTGACAAAATCTTGATGTAGAAGAATCATTCCATGAATGTGCTTATTGGTTCTCATTGAATGATGTGTCTTTGACATGTATAATAGAGTTTTTACTTGATACATTGCATAAGAGTTGATTTGACAAGGTGATCACCAGATTTGTGAAGTGAAATTTGAAGGATTTGCTTGGTTGAGAGCATCAGATACACATGAATACAATGTAGCACATTAATTTTGAATTCACTTAAATGATGATTACACATGTGAACACACGCAACACATAAAGTGTAAACATAAATTTTCTTAAGTCATGAAGCATACATGTAGCACATAGATTATAAAGCATACACATGAATTCACTTAAGTCATGCATGTAGCCCATACACATGAATTTAGGTTATGAAGAATGCACTTGAATATACATGAATATACTTAAGGCATAAATGTACACATGAGTACATACACACAAGCATATTTACATACTAACAATGAATAAATAAACACATAATTAACAAATTGGATCGAATATCAAGTTTCATATATATCAAAATGAACAATAATTTTGTACATGTTTACACACTACTACATTTGGGGCCAAATTTTGATAGACACTTCTGACGGGTCATTTTTTTAAATGAATTTGGTGTTTTTTTTTTGTAATAGGCCCTGATGGTGTTGGTATTTTGATGGGTGTTTAATTGTCCATCAAAATTCTGACAGATTCGGGGTATAGATGAAAAAAAAGTGAAACTTCCTCATCATTTTTATTTCGATTGGATAGAGAAGGTCGAGCGAGAGAAAAGGAGTGAAAGCTGAGCGTGAGAGAAGGTATGTGATTTTTTCATCTTTCAAGAAAATTTCAAATGCATTACATTTTATTTGATCATGGATGCTCTCTGAAATCACCGCATTCTACTGGTGTCATGCCCTAGCCAGTGCTTTATCTCTATATCGATTCACTATTTTCAAATGTTTGGATTCACGTTTGTTGATATTACTGGCATGTTTAATGACACCATTGTATATTACTGAGATGCTCACTGAAATGATCGCATTCTACTGGTGTCATGCCCTAGCCTAAGCTTTAACTCCATTATTTGATGTTATTGGTGCTTGTGCTCAAGGATATCCATTTTTTTGAAATGTTGACTGTATGGAAATTGCTGCAATAAATTTAGAGTTTTGAGGTATTTTCTATGTCTTTTAATCAATGTGTGAGTTGGTATGGTCTTCAAGACCTCACTGCTTGTAATGAACTATTAGAAGATTGAATTAGTACAAGAATACGAGTACTCTAAGTTTGTTTGAAGATTCTCTGTGCAAGTAATCTTTATTTTAGTGGTTACCAGTCTAAAACTCAGAATTGTAAGATTGGTCTTCCATAATGTTGTGTAACTTACATTCTCGCCAATAGTTTTGAACAAACCTTTGGGGAATGTAAGATCCTATTATGTATTATGAGAATTCAAGACTCCAAGCTGGTGATTATACATTTGTGCATTAAAAATTGATGCCCTAAGCTAATTACGTGTTATGGATTTAGCTAGTGAGGTGGGGAATCGAGTAACAGAGCCCTCGAGCAGGTTGATGGGATCATGAATTTGGTAGATTCTAATCTATAGACTTAGAGAGAAGTATCCAAGGCCTGTTCTGATTGCATATCCTTGTCTTTGATTCCTTGCATTAAGCCCTAGTCTAAACTGGCCATTTAGCCTAGAGAGTCTGGTGTAGGATTAAGAGCGCTGGAGTGGAGATTGGAAGAAAGTCTTGGGAAGTTCGAAGGGGAAGAAGATAAAGAGAAGAGACCTATTTTCTTTCAATATTGATCAGAATCCCTAAATTGATGCCTATTCGGGAGTAAGAACAGTAATCAGACCTAATTAGAATCTATGGGTTGATTCCACAAATTTGTATTGTGGTTGTTTGGGATTGGTGAAATTGGTTTGGTAGGCATACATAGATTATGTCTAGAGCATCCTGACTCTTGAGAATGAGTTAGGAACAATATTCTTTATTTGGTAGATTTGTGGGATGGTAATCCTAAAGAAGGATTTGAGACTTGGTTGTCGGAGTGATCTAAGTTTCATAGACACTCTGAAGATTCAAGACTTGGCTGCTGTTGGTTGAAGAATCCTCACTGCATTATATAACTTCACTTGCTTGTAAAATAGTGGTTTCACATATTTTGAAATCTAATCAAAATTGCAATATAAAGATTAAAATAGATCTTGAAGAAATATGGGATCCATTTTTGACAGATATTGTACAAATGAAGAGGATACTCCTAAGAGGAAATGCTTCAATGTGGAACAATTGAAGGACAATATTTTACTTTTATATGCACATTTGCAATGTTTTTGATATATTTCTGAGATAACAAAACCATAGAAAGAATAACATATAGAAGAAAGTAAAGAATAATGATCATACTTTGAGATATTGTGGAAACTTAAAGGAAAGAATGTTTGGTGGGGTTATCATGCAATCAATGAGTGATCCTTCATTCCCCTCAACCAATGACCCTTCAAAATTGGGTTATCATGCAATCAATGAGCGATCCTTCATTCTCATGGTCTGCCTTGCATCCAAAAATATTGGAAATACACAATACAATGATAACAAGTCTTTCACAATCTCCCTTCCCTCAAGGAACACTATCAACATCCAGACCTTGACTGTCTCCTCAACCATTGACCCTTCAAAACTAGGTTCTCATGCAATCAGTGAGTGAACCTTCACTCTCCTAGTCTTCCCTGCGTCCAAACATATTGGAAATACACAATACAATGATAACAAGTCTTTCACAATCCCCCTTCCCTCAAGGAACACTATCAACCATCCCTATATAGCTCTCTACTATATATCACTCCATCCTGTGATGACCATAGTGATGAGTAAAAGTCTACCAAATCCTTCTACAAAACTAAAGCATTTGGAAAGTGATTCGACCCAGTCATGGGAAGTATTTTTCTCCCTTTCTTATCAGCCATATCCAATGTTTCATTGAAGTCACGACCAAGAATGAAGGTCACCTTACCCATACCATTCATGGATTTTGAAATGTTGTTCCAAACTCCTAAAAAAATTTCTTTTGCTTCTTGTTCTAGTTTAGTTTCTTGTTGGACTTAGATTTATTTTTCTTGATTATTCTATTTTCCAAAATTCTTTCCCCACCTCTCAAGACAAATTCATCTTATGCCCCTCCCTGATTAAGACCCCCTCATCCTCAACATGGTCTTCATCACCTATAGTCTCGATTTCATGCATAGGGGACATGTAAATATCTTTAAATACTTCTTCTACCACAATGTTCTCCTGCCCCATCTTCTTGATCTTCCTGGCTAAAGCAGATGAATCCACACACAATAACCCAAAATGAAGGGTTTTGTATTCTTTAATGAATCTCAGTCACTAGTAACACATGGATAGTCAAACCAGTAGTCTTCAAAGCATTTGATAAGTGAAGATGAACATTTGAAAACTTTCTTCTCAACTTCCCCAACCACTCCTAATCAATTAGAGGGATATTTCTAGAATCTCCACTATTCCTATCCTTAACAACAATTCTTAAACATAATTTATCTGATATGATAATAACATGCTAAATTGAACCAATGGCATGTTCTTCATGTGGTGCAAGGAAGATTTGGCTATCAAATCTTCCTTCGTGAAAGCTGAGCGCGAGAGAAGGTATGTGATTTCTTCATCTTTGATTAGTATCAATGAGCATTTTATTTGATCATGAATGCTCACTGAAATGACTGCATTCTACTGGTGTCATGCCCTAGCCCATGCTTTATCTCCATTATTTGATGTTATTGGTGCTTGTGCTCAAGGATATCGATTCACTATTTTGAAATGTTTGGATTCACATTTGTTGATATTACTGGCACGACCATTGTATATTAGACCTTTATTAATAATTCATCATATCAGATAAAGTATGTTGAAGAAGTTTTAGTGTTTAAACACTCAAATAATCCCTCTAGCTGATTAGGAGTGGTTGGGGAAGTTGAGAGGAAAGTTTTCAAATATTCATATTCACTTATTGAATGCTTTGGAGACTACTGGTTTGACTGTCCATGCATTACTTCATTTTGGGTTATTGTGTGTGGGTTCAAATGTAGATTTGATTTGGTTAATGTTTAGAAGAGATCAATAAAGTATTTAAAGACATTATTACATGTTTGGAGAGGTTTGAGAGGCACTTATCATGACTGTACCCTCAAAAACAATGGCACAGACTGGTTTTACTTAGTTTCCTTTCTCTATTTTGAGGTTTCCTTTCTCTGCCGCAGGGGTATAGTCAGAGGGTTCATTGAAAAAATGATCCTTTGAATGGTTAATATGAATATGAATGATTTGATATAGCATATTTCTCATTTTACTTGAATTTTGGAATATCTTGTGCAAGGGTGAAAGTACTTTTGATCATTTTGGTCGTGACTGTTCCTCTACACAGTCAGGAAATGTAACTGTCTAATGATTATATGTAATGTTGAATGGATTAAATGCTTTATTATTGGTAGAAGTGAATGGAAGGAATAGTGTTGGTGTTAGGTTTAATTTATTATTGAATTCAATGGTCTCCAAGATGTGTTGAGGATTTTTCTCCTTGTTTAATGTTAATTGCTCCTACACAACCCACTCATACAATAGTGAAATGCTATGTGATTGACAATTTCATACAACTGGTCCTTTGGCATGTATTAAATACAATCCACTCATACAACTGGTCTTTTGGCATGTATTAAATAGAATAGAATTTTTAGCATATTATTATCATTCTATTTCTTTGTTGTAAACATGCCATTCGTTCAGTTTTGTAAATTTCTTTTCATGTTAATTTTTTTTTTCTTTTTTTTCCATTTGGTAACCACAGTCAACATTTCAAAATAGTGAATAACATCAAATAATGGAGATAAAGCATGGGCTAGGGTACACCACCAGTAGATTAAAACTGAAGCAATGACATGTTTACAACAAAGAAATAGAATGATAATAATATGCTAAAAATTCTATTCTATTTAATAAATGCCAAAGGACCAGTCCCAACAATTCTTAAACAATAAAGTATGTTTAAGAATTGTTGGGAGTAGTTTTAAAACATTCATATTCACTTATTGAATGCTTTGGAGACTAGTGGTTTGACTGTCCATGCCTTACCAGTGACTGAGATTCATTAAAGGATACAAAACCCTTCATTTTGGGTTATTGTGTGTGGATTCAAATGTAGGTTTGATTTGGTTAATGTTTAGAAGAGATCAATAAAGTATTTAAAGTCAATCTTACATGTTTGGAGAGGTTTGAGAGGAACTTATGATGATTGTACCCTCACAAATAGCAGCATAGACTAGTTTTACTAAGTTTCTTTTCTCTATTTTGAGGTTCTCATTGCCAAAGTGGCCAAAGACTATGTTAGGATGATAAAATATGGGTATTCTCTTTACCGTTGCAAATATTTGAAGGTTTCTACACTTGGATGGATGTGTACCATTGTTAAGAGAATTGGACCAAGTTTGGCTTACCTCAAACAGGTGAGGCAACATGAGGAAATGAGCCTCTATTGTCCAAATTCAAAACTTGGGACTTTTCTTTCCTTCCATCAATTGCCTATCAGCGTATCCCTTGCAAGGGAGAGAAGCCAAACGCATAAAAAACATGGACATAAACATGACAGCTGAAAAACTTAAATGAAATATGCCAAGAAGTACCAAATGATGAATGATCAATTGTTGTAATGGCAAAGCATCAAAACCTTCCATTTCTAGAACTTAATTTTTTAGTCTAAATGATTTTTCTATAGTCGTAATGATTTTTCTAGAACTTGATTTTCTAGTCTTAATAATTTTTCTATAGTCCTAATGATTTTTCTATTGTTTTAATAATTTTTCTTTCATCCTAATGTTTGTTGCTCTTGATAAATTAGGCCTTGAATTTGAATTTTTGTTCACTATTTTATTTCATCTTGATATTTCATTCATTTTTTATATACACAGAGACTACACATGTTGATAAAAAAATGAGCTATTTGATTATTCACTGTTCATGATTGTAAATGGTCAATATTTCTTATGGCACTCCTTGGTGTATTCCATTTTAAAATAATCATGTTTCTATGGCTATGACAAATGACCCTTTGTATTGAAAAAATTAGAGTTGAAAAAATGGTTGTTCAGTGTTTGTTTCTTTAGGTTGAAAATAAATCATCCTTCTTCCACCAACATTCTAGTCAATGTACAAGTAACAAGTCATTCCATTCAAGAAAGACCATGTCTGACAATATCAACCTAGAACAAAATAAGGAGTATGCAAAATTTAGTGATTGTATCTGCCATTAGAGCCACTTCATATGCACAGGTGATGAACATGCATATTTGCCTGAGCATTATTGGGAGCTTACCCAACAACACATGTACTATTGTGAAAATCACGACAAATCTATTTGCTGCTGGGTCTATCTCCCAGTATTGCTTGGTCAAATATGCATGTTTTTCACCTATGCATATACCTTCTATGATCAACTCTTATATGCACATGTGATGAACATTCAGATTTTCCCAAGCTTTGATGAACATTCAAAGTCACGAGTCTTAAGATTGTATTTAATATAGCCAAGCTTCATTCAATGGTACATTCAAACATGAAACAAACCATTCTTAAACCAGATTAAACTAGTAAACCAAAGGACATACTGATTATAAGTAAACTAGTAAACCAAAGGACGTGCTTTTACTACTAAGTCTATTTGTTGGGCATACTGGTTATAAGTACTTGACATATATCACAAATTTTGCTAATTAAGGTTGGCGGGATGATTACGCTTATCCTGAAGAAAGACTGTCAAATCATTATGCTTTCAAATCAATTACCTATCGACGTATCCCTTGTGAGGGAGAAAAGCCAAACACATAAAGAACATGCACATAAACACAGCAGCTGAAAAACTTAAATGGAATACACCAAGAAGTACCAAATGATGAATGCTCAATTGTTGTAATGGCAAAGCATCAGAACTGTCCATTTCTAAAATTTGATTTTCTAGTCTAAATGATTTTTCTATAGTCCTAATGATTTTTCTATAGTCTTAATAATTTTTCTTTCATCCTAATGTTTGTTGCTCTTGATAAATTAGGCCTTGAATTTGAATTTTTGTTTATTGTTTTATTTCAGCTTGATATTTCATTCATTTTTCATATACACAGACTACACATGCTGATAAAAAAATGAGCTATTTGATTATTCACTATTCATGATTGTAAATGGTCAATATTTTTTATGGTACTCCTTGGTGTATTCCATTTAAAAATAATCATATTTCTATGACTATGATAAATGTCCCTTTGTGGGCCTATGAACTGTGGGCTTAGTTCCATGTTTTCTTTCATTCTTGCATTTGAAATGTTAAATATGGGCTGCATACATAGGTATTATGTAAAAAATGACATATAGGCCTACCTATGGTGCAAACAAGTAATCTGGCATGCATTGAAAACCGACGAACAAATCAATGGCAGTCGCGGTGGAATGTGGATGATCGTCCATCATCTCCTTTTCAAATAGTGAATGCCTATGATAGTGGCATAAGTAATTATATTAATAAACATGTAAAGTACTTGTCATATCACATCTCAATTAAGAAAGAAGCATTTTGATCTAACACGTGTGAGATTAAATAAGACAGCTAAAGTGGCGTGAGAGTTATTGTAATTATGTAGCTAACATGCCAAAGATGGCAGCTAGCCAAACATTCATTATACCTGTGACGAGTCAGGATTCACAAGATCAGATCTTCTACCTATTATAGAATCCGATTTCACTTGTCAGAGTGTGGACAAGGTACTTCTCAGCTAGGAATTGTGATACATGTGAAGTTGATGACAAGTGAAATCTGATTCTGTAATAGGTAGAAGATCTGATCTTGTGAATCCTAACTCATCATAGGTATAATGAATGCTTGGTTGGCTGCCATCTTTGGCATGTTAGCTACATAATGATAGCAACTTTCATGCCACTTTAGCTATCTTATTGAATTCCACATGTGTTAGATCAGAATGCTCCTTTCTCAATTGAGATGCGATATGACAAGTAATTTACATGTTCATTAATATAATTACTTACATCATTGTCATAGGCATTCACTATTTGAAAAGGAGACGATGGATGACCATCCACATTCCACTACGGTTGCCATTGATTTGTCCGTTAGTTTTCAATGCATGCCAGATTACTTGTTTGCACCATATGACCTATATGTCATTTTTCCATTCGTTATGTTTTTATTTTTTTTCTTGTTGTTTCTTTTCTATTTCTACAATATGGACATGCACTTTGCTTTGAGCATTGTGCTTTATGTAGTTTGCCAATAAGCCTCTTATTGTAGTTTGTAATAAGATTGATTTGCAACCACTAGAGACAATGGTGTAGTGCATATAAAAATAATCATATAAAAATAATAAATGTAGTAATGATGGTGCAATGCATTATTGATATAGGCTCGATGACTCTTGTCAATGTGCCAAACTTTCAATGTGGTGGTGGGTAGTGTGTGTTGAAGACTTCACAGACACAGAACAACCCTGGATGACAATTTTGGTGCTACCCAAATAGAAAAAAGGTTGCTAATCATGTGTATATATTTAATGTTTCTAATGTAAATACTATTCATTATATTATAAGAACTAATGTAGACTGGGCATCACAGGGAAATAATGGCTATATATACTTTAGTTGGGTTGATGACAACTTATTTGCATCTATCCAGCCATCTCCACTTATCTGCGATGAAGGATTTGAGTGCAAAATGTGTTAGGGTAGGGCAAATGCTGAAATTATATTTTTACGATGCCTTCTCTATATTGTAATCACATATCTTTGTTGCGACCATATGCAGAGATGAGCTCATGAATTAGTCAGTTTAGTAATTTTATATTGTAAGTAATATTTTCATATGGATATGGCGTAACTTCTCTTTACCTCAAGTGCGCATATATATGGTTTACATCTTTTTTTACAATAATTCTTCATGTTTATGGCTTAGGTGAGCCCCAATCTACTATCAATGACATGATTTAACGTATAGTGTTTTCTTGGTTATTCCATTTGTTCTTTGATACATCAATTCGACCACACCCACTCCACTTCACATGGATGTCTTTGAAATAGAATCCTAACTCTAATAAACTAACTGTAACTACTAACTAACCTTATAAAACAATAACAACTAAGAACAATCACTTGCCAACATCTATTGAATACAAGGTCCTTGAGAGATCAATCAATCGGGATGAGTGGACGAGGATGATGAGATGCATATACCTTCTCTGATCAACTTTGATATGCACAGGTGATGAACAATCATATTTTCCTAAGCAGTACTATGAGCTTTCCTGCCATGCATGTACTATTGTGAAAATAATCACAAGTCCATTTGTTGCAGGAAAGCTCATAGTACACATGTCTGGATGTCTGCATGTGATGAGGATGATGAGATGGGGGAAGTGGAGTTGAATCCTGATGAAAAGGAAGCTCTAATTGCAATTAGTAAGAAGAAGATGCTTATCGTTGAACACAGATTGAAGAAGAGTACTGTAGAGAGTTGAGAAACATAAATGTAGATTTCACAATAGCTGAGAAACATAATTGTAGGCATCATGGTCACATTTTTTTGGAGACAACATAATTGAGTTGTATACCCAGATGATGGAGAGAAACTTCTACTCCTCCGATTCCAAGTTGACACTATGGGATCCAAAGACCATAGATAAGGAATCTATGGTTTTTGGATTCCGCAATGTCAACTTAGAACTAGAGGAGTAGTGGTTGCTTTGCATTGTCTGGGTATATCACTCAATTATGTTGTGTCTCCAAAACTTGTGACCATGATGTCTACATTTATGTTTCTCAGCTATTGTGTCCCAGGACCCTTTATGACCCTTTACGACCCTTTACGACCCCTAAAAATACATATTAGAGGTCTTAAAATATCTTAAAGGGTCATAAGAGGCTCCTAGGAGGGGCCAGATGAGCTTCCACCTTCACGTGGTTGGACCTATTAAGTAGAGAATGTTAAACTATTCTCAAAACAAAGAGAAGCTCAATAATTTAAGGTCTCAATCCATAGAGATGGTGAAAAATGATGAGAATCAATGATGGAGAGTTTTTAGATATAGAGAAGATGTATATGTAGTGGAGGCCAGAAGGTATTTTTGTGGAGATTTGCTAGATGTGGAAATTTTCTAGAGAGGGTTTCCAGATTGAGTACTAGTGTAGAGATGATGATTAAGTACTACATCTATAAAACCTTCACAAATATCCTTTTTTGGGCCTCCACTCATACCTCTTCTCAGAATCTAGAAACTTTGGATATTGTTTCTCATCCATGCCCAAAATGTGCTAGTGATCATATAAAATTACTTTTGTGAGATTGGGATCAATTATGAGAAGGTAAACAACAAGATAATTTTATTGTATCTTTCATTTCTTTTATACTCATATTTTCTGCCTTCACTTATATTGGATACTATGCAGTGTACATAAAGGGAAGGTGATGATTATTCTCAAATATCGACAAGTATAAGTCTTCCAGCCCTTACCTAGTAGCTAGGACTAAACATAGCAAAGCTCAAGAGAGCATCATAGTTAGTCTCCGTCTTTGGTCCATATACTGACAAAACATTTTACATTTCGTTAGCTCATCAAATGTGGTGATTTGAAAGAATTTTATGGATGATATTTTCATGTATAACATATATTATTTTAATTTAATGATGAACAAATTTATCTATTTCGCGCACTTGTAGACATCGAGCACAGCCATAAAGAAGCATCCCCTCCCTTGTCTTGACTAATGTAGGCCATGGGAGGAGATGCTTCTTTATCGCTGTGCTCATAGTCTACAAGTGCATGGAGTTGATAAATTTGTGCAACGTCAACTTAAATAATATACTTTATCATGAAAATATTCTATTCTTTCAAATCCTCTGATTTGATGAGCTAACAAAATGTAAAATGTTTTGTCAGTATATGGACCAAAGATGAAGACCAACTATGATGATCTCTTGAGCTTTGTTATTTTTACTATGCTATTCCATCACTTTTTTGATAGGTATTAAACTTTTTCCAATAGTAGCGCTATACGTCCGATAGGTCAACTGTCAGAAGTAACCCGAATCTAACAGATTCTTGCGACAGGACTGCTCTACCTCTGACAAGTAGTCCTGTCAGACATCTACTGCATATCCGCCACTTTTTCGACAGAAAAAATGTCGTATAAGGCATTTTTGGATAGATCGGCCCCATGCTAAAATTATTATTTATGTGGCCATTTCTAATGGAGAGTGAGGTCGGAATACTGACGGTTACTTTCGTCGGTATTTCCAATGCAAAAATGCCGACGAACATATTTGTCGAAGTTTCAACAAATGGCCGTTGAAAATATGACAAATGGCCATCAAAATTTGGTGTCAAATGTAATAGTGACAAAATCAACATATCTATATACAATATGGCATACACCATCTCAAAATGTGTCATATGGCATCTCAAAATAAGAAGTTCAACTACAAATATTTCTAGGACATCCTATTCTACTAGTGGATCATCAAAATGCAACCTCTTTGAAGTACTTTTTGGCTCTAATGGATCTTGCATTCAAACACAAAAGTGAAACCCCAAGTTAGATTACTTAATTTATATGGTTTCTACAAATAAAAAATAAAAATTCAAAATTATAGTAAACAATAATAAATAAATAAATAAATAAAATTGAACTCTCATGTACCTCGCCTCTCTGTCTCCTCACGCAGATAGGAGACCTAATATATGTCCTTGGTAGCGAAGGGACAATGACACCAATGTTGACTCTAACCTGTATATGTTTGCGAACATGAGATTGATCTACAAGTTATACTATTTAATGTTAAATCCTTGGTAGAAAATATATGTTTATAAAATAACTGAATGAACATTAAAACTTACCTATGTTGAACTTTCTTCAAGAAATGTCGGCTAAGTCATCAATGATACAAACCCTTGGCATTCTACCTCCCTCAAACTATGGGTGACCTAAAAAAGTCAAATAGATACTTCATACAATAATCTCTTGATCATATTATATATACTTGATAGTAAAATACATACAAATAACTTTAGAAATATATGTACCATGGGGCTATCATTGTGAATTGAGATGCCTATGACTCTATCATGGAAAAAGTGTCTCACAACATCATCAGACACCACCCTCTGTCAAATAAACCATGTAAATTAAAAATGAGTACGCACAACTAACAAGTATATATGTATGCATAAACAATATAAATTACTTAATTACCTTCCCCTTGTCAACACTAGATGCATGAACCCCCTCACATTGCCCCCCAATGGCAACTAGTGACACCTGCATCAGTATGTAATAAAATGATCATAAAAATTAGAAAACACATGTACATATACTATTATAGTAAAATGAAACCAATGAGTACATTAAAACATATGTACTATGGAAGTGTCAAGACCAAATGAAAGCGTGGACCCCTCTATCTATGCCATCTCCTCCTCTGTCATCAACCGAACACAAATGTAATACATAAAAAAACATAAGTGGGAAATCATTATAAGAAAATTCTACTAAAAATACAAACATTTAAAATTAAATACAATGTAACAAGTGAACTTTTTACCCTTACCATAATAGTAGGAGTCCATGGCTTTGTATGCCCTTGTCAATGTACATCTTCATGAGGTGTTTCAGTGCCTGTAGTGTATTGTGTAGTATCATCCACCTCAAAGATGTAGTTATATACATCACTATCATTGAGGGGACCTAAGCACATATTCTTGGACATAATTAAAGTGTGGGGCACACAAACATGTGAGCTTGTGGAGGATGTGGAAGGGCCAGAAGCATCATCATGAGGAGGCAACAATGTTGCACTTTGCGTAACCAGTATATCACTTAAGGTGTGAATGACTCGAATAGTCTGTGAGTTAGCCTTAGCAATAATATCAGGATGTTGCACTGTAGGAGGTGGTGAAATCTTGGGAGGGGGGACATATGTGTGAGATTTCACCCGATGTGCCCATGGCCTGTCCTAAGGAGTGCCTAAGCCTACACCTTGGTTTTGTCTCATGCTTTAATAATTTACCTTGTGACCGAGCAAAAATTTAGCATATAATTTTTTAATGAAATAGAATGGGACATCCAAATTTTTGCGAGGTGGTCTATCAAAAATCATCCACCAGCGGTCCCAAAAGTTGTCAAGTATTGCATCATTTGTGCACCATTTAATTGATAACTTGGGTTTTTTAGGGTCCACTTTTAAATCAATTTTGGGATCCACAAAAAGATTACATATGTTATGTTTTGTTATGTTTAGGTTGATAACTTGATCATAATCAAGCTCATCGTCAAACTGGGCGTGCATAGAATTATGCCAAAGAAGTGCAACACTATGTTGTTCTGTAAGTTTCTCCATGTTTTCAATAATGGAGTTCAACATGGAAAACATGAGGCGCAATGTGGGGATATTGACATATGTGGTATGATATCCTCTAAGCATTTTTAGATTGTCTCCTATGAGATCCTCTAAATGTTGAGGATTTGAAATTGTTTCATCTTCTGAAAGTGGGGGATTGTTTGGAGGTGGTTCTGGATTATTTTTGGGATCATTGGGAGGGTTTTATGATTGGTTTGAGTCCATGTCTGATTAAAATTAAAACCCAAATAGATAATTATAATCAATTTTAAAAAACAATAAAGAATCTTATTCAAACCCTCTTTTTTATATTAAAAAACTACAAATTTCAATTAAAAAATAATTAAAACAATACAAACTTAAAACTTTAACTTACCTAGTGATGTTGAGAAAATCAGATAGGAGATTTTATCGGATATCCGAAATCCCCAAAGCTGTGTTCAATGTTTTCATGATGAAAATGTTGAACACGGCTGCATGCTACAAATATAATTTATTGGCAAAAATTAGATATCTGATATAAAATGGGATATCCGATATTATCGGATATCCAATTAGGCCTGTGCTTTGGCTTTTGGCTTGGCTAGGTGTACTGACACCTAGGCCTACTAAAAATTTAACAAACTTTTTAGTGCGCTTTTGGACAAGTGAAAAGTTCAATTTTTCACATCACCACTTTTTGGCATACGATGATCTTGCACATACCCTAGTTTTATTCTATTTTTCTTGAGAAATTTTTCTATCTTAAGTAAGACAAATATATTATCCAAATCAAATCTCTTTTGTGCTTTCATAGGATCTTGTCTCAATAAGGTTGTCCTAAACCTTCATCAATTCAATCAACACCAAAATCAAATCAAATAAATTCAATCCAAATCTTGATCAACATCAAACATCAATCCAATAGACCAAATCAAATCAAACATCTTTGAGGTCCTTCCCTCACATCAAAAATCTTGAAATATTGCTCCTAGTCCTAAGTTCATTTGAAATCCTTCATCCCTCATCAAATCCTCTCATTAAAATCAAGCATTCATCCAACACATTCCTAGACTTCATTCTTCATCTTTCCTCTTTCAAAATGTCACATTTTTATGGTCGTAACTCACTCACAAGCTAAAAACATGAGGCCCTCTCAATCAAACATCAACAATGATAATAAGAATCCTTTTGGAAAATTAATCTTTGGGAGCAATAAAATTCCTACCATGGATATTACCAGATCTTGAAGAGGTGGAATTTGTTGATAAACTCGATACATCTCCTTCTGTGAATTATTTCCTAAAGTATCCTTACAATTTAGAGATGGTTGAGAAATCTATAAGACAAAACACAACTAAAATCTTCATGAACCTTGTCAAAGATGGAGTCATGGTACCATCTAATTTCAATGACTCCTTGCTTTATCACAATGTCACAAAAGATAATGCAAGAGCCCAAGTGAATACAACATCAACCCAAGAAAAAGGAAAGGCCACTTATAGTGGACCCATTACATCACAACCTACATCAACATCACAACCCATGCAAACTGTTGACTTGACACCTAAGACTATTCAAAAGATTCTTAGTGTCATCCCAAATTTGACCTCCCATGTTAGCACTCATACCACAATGAACACATCTACCGACATGGATGCAAGTGTTATAAACATTAGTTAAACTTCAATTCCATTATCCGCACATCAAATATTCATCATCACTCTTCATAATCCTATCAAGTGCCTTGAAGACATCCATTCCATCCTCATCTCAAGTGTATCATTACACACCTCCTCCTACATCTGGAATTACATCATCATAACTTTGTGGAGGACAATATTTTTGGCCTATGCTCACACATCAAAATGCTCCTAATAATTTATCCCAACAAGTAAATGAGCTTAAGATCCTAGTATATAACATGCAAAATAGGGGTAAGAAAGAGTTCTCTTTTGATGAAACATGTCCCTACCCATTTGATAAGTCTATCAATATGCAACCATTTCCACCAAACTTTGAAATTACTAAATTTGACAAATACAAAGGGGAAACATGTTCGGTTTAACACCTCAAGGAATTTTATGTTGCATGTTAGGAGGTCTCCTATAACAAGAATTATTTTAAAAGACTTTTCACTAGAATTTTTGGAGGCCCTACTCTCAAGTGGTTCATGAATATCCCTCAAGGATTACAATATACCTTCTTTGATCTTGTAGAATTTTTTTTCACAATATTCCTACAACATTTAACATCAAGTATCCCTAATTGATTTGTGCAACACCAAGCAAAGGAACAAAGAAACCTTTTCCAATTTCTTACAAAGGTGGAGACACCTTGCCAATATAATGCCTTGGAAAATACCCAAACAACATTTGATTTACATCTTCATAAGGAACTTAGTATCTCATATGTCATTCCAAATAAAAATGGCTTCCCCAGATACTTTTGAGTATGTCATTAAGAAAGGGAATAACATTGAGGATGGTCTCTTGCAACAAGGCACCATTAAATATTACACTCCATCAAATGAAAAGCCTAAGTTTTGGACCAAGAATAAGGGCACAGTCAATTATGGAGTGATTGATTCTAAACATGTTTAAAATTTCCAAGCATCCAAAAATCAAAGCAATCATAACAATCAAAATAACAACAACAATCAATGGAATCGAAACAATCATCAAAATAATTCATTAAAACACCAACAATAGCCACAACAACAAAATAGAACCACAATAAATCCAACAATAATCTCTTCCCATGTAACAATAACAAAAAAAATAATTCACACAATCATCTATATTGTCGATACACTTCACTTGAAAAACCTCTTGATTTCATCTTTCATCACCTTTTTGACCAAAACATGATGGAGTTTCCAATCACTAGGCCTTATGATGATAATAAAATCAAGCCTAATTGTTATAAGGACAATGAAAATTGTGACTATCATCGAATCAAAGTTCATGATACCAAAAAGTGTATGAAATAGAATAATTTTATTCAAGACCTTATTGATAATGGAAAGATTGAGGTTGAAGGACAAATCCCATCATCATCAAACACACAATTGAAGATCTATAAGACCCCTTTTTCCTAAGTATTATCAAAATTATGCCTCATCATCAAAGACCATTTCATATGACTATAGTATGAACAACATCATGGGTTTTTATTCCTTGTGTGGGAGCCTTGAATAAAATTCATTTTTGGCTTTGATTCCTTGTGTGGTTGCATTGAAGAATCTAATAACCATGTGGATAATCTTGTCCTTAAGTTTGTTGACTGCAATGCCACTACTCATAGAGGAAGAGTTACCATTCAAGTTTCCACACCACCTTCTGCACCATCCACTTCCACTAGACTCGCTTCATGCTATGATATCCTTGGAAAACTAGGAAAGACCCTTGCATAGATATCAATCTTGGAGATTCTCTGCACATTACCCATTCATAAAGATATCCTTGAGAAATCCCTTCTTAAGTCAAGCATTCTTGATAACATTGATGCATCCTAATTCAGAGCTATGATTGGGAATCTAGCCACACAACAACACCTTATTTTCATAGATAAGGACTTTCCTTGACCCAGATCACAATAAACCATTTTATATCGCATCCGTCATCTATCTCCATAAAATCAAAAGGTTCCTTATAGATGGTTGATATAGTTTGAATCTTTGTACCTTGAAAATGATTAGAAAACTAGGACTCCCTAATGACCTTCTTGATTTTTCAAAGAGAATCATAATAAAGACCTTTGATGACGTAAAGAGAGACATTCTAAAGGTTTTATCACACATCCTCTTCAATTAGGCCTTGCATTGATTGAGAATACATGCCAAGTGCTTGATCTATATTTTCCATTAAATATCCTCCTTGGAAGACCTTGGATACATGCTATTTCAGGAGTACCCTCTACATTTCATTAATTCCTTAAATGTTTGCATCAAGACAAAGAAATTACTATCCCTAGAGATCATGAACCCTTCCAATATTGCAAATGATTGGAAGGTAAGCAAAGCAACTTCTTCTTGTTGAATGAATTTGTCTAAAAATCCATTGTCAACCATATCCTAAAGATAATTCCAACACATCCTCTAAGGAAACTACAAAACCATCTACTAAATAAGCATCTACATATAAATCTATTGAGTCTAAAGAGAAGATCACTGAAGAGAAGATCCCCGAATCTCACAAAAAGGTTAAGTTCACTAACCAAAGCATGAGAGAATATAAATTTGAGAATTCCTTTTATGTTGGTCAACTTCCTTTATCCCCAAATCCCTATTGTCAGCCCTCACAAAATTTTCCTCAAAAATAAAAAGACACCATGGAATGAAATAAGACTACCTTTTAACATTAGGGATCACTAGAGCACGAACATATCTATACTATCATGGCTTTTCAAAGATGGACAAGATGATCATATTGACATACCAAAAGAAAAATGTTTGAAGGGAAATCCCATAGTTGAAAGAATGGGATATTGTGGCACAGGCTTAGGTGCACAAGAACAAGATATGAAATAACCCATCAAAGCTACTAGTACCCTCGTAATAGAGGATTGGGCCCCCTAGAGACAAAGGTGCCCTTAACTAATGATTGTGATTTTTGTTCTGATTTAGACCTTGAGGAAGAGTTATATGAAATCCCCTTTGAGTAGATAAAAAATGATCTCATCGATGTCAATAACATCCTTCTTATCACAACCATTGACCTTTCATCCCCTATCCTCCCACTCAAACACCCTAAACTTATTGATTATGACCAACAAGAACCACCACTAGCTTTGAACATATGTGATTTGGATGAAGTAATGTTAGCTCTCTTTGGCTTAAGAGATCTTCAAGATTATGAGCATGAAATAATTTATAGTTATCACACCTACTTTGTAAGTCAAGTCAACTCTCTTAGTCACAAAAATGAGAAACAAGATAAACATAAAAAATAAAACAAAACATCCCCTGGTGAAAACCTTTCTGAGGCACCTTCAGATGAAGAAAGAGTAAAAATAAAGGACACATCTTCTAGTAATTTTTTTTTTGAGGTTCCAAAAGAGGGATAAGTTTACTTTCCTTTCATATCCTTTCCACAAGAGAAATATCCCATCCTTATATAAGATATTGTTGAAGTAAACCTTAGTATTGTTTAAGAACCTAAGATCACCTTTATAGCAGAATCCTTGAATGACAAAGAGAAAGAAGACATGATTGAGTTTATTTGTAAAGAAAAAAATAACTTTTCCTAGACTTACAAAGATATGCCTGGACTAGACCCAAATCTATTCGTACACCATCTTATGGTAGATCCTAAAGAAAAACCTGTCAAATAGAAGCTACACAAGATGCATCCACAAATAGCCCTATTAGTCAAAAAAGAGTTATAGAATATGTTGGATGCAGAGTTCATAAGACGTATAGAATATCTTTAATGGATCTCCAACTTTGTGCTAGTAGCTAAAGTTACTGGGGGCATCTGCATCTGATCTAAATTTAGAGACTTGAATAAAGAATATTTGAAGGAAGATTTTCCATTTCCCAACATTGACATCATAGTAGATTTGATTGCAGGACATGAGATGTTATCTGTTATGGATGGATTTTTTAGTTACAATTAGATTATAATTGCATCAAATGATCAACACAAGACCACTTTCACCACACCTTGGGGTACATTATATTACCAATTCATGCCCTTTAGACTTAAGAATGTTGGAGCCACATATTAGCACACTATGATTACCATATTTCATGATCTTTTGCATGATATCATGGAAGAATGTGTTGATGACATTTTGGGAAAATCAAAGACTAGAGAATCACACATTGTCATACTCACAACCATATTTAATAGATTATATAATTATAAAGTTTGGTTGTATCCTAATTAATTTGCCTTAAGTGTACAATTAAGCAAGTTGTTAGGTTATATTGTTTCCCATAGAGTAATTGAGGTAGATACAAAGAAAGTGAAATCTATCTTAGAGATGTCACCTCCTAAAACATTAAAACAACTTGGTAGTCTACAAGGAAGACTTTATTCCATATGTATATTTTTCTCCCTTCTTATAGTTAAGGTCCACCTTTTCTCTTAGATCCTACAGAAATATACCAAGTTCGTATGGGATTGTCTATGTCAAAAATATTTTAAATAACTCAAGCAGTATCTAGATAATCCATTAGTGTTTTTCCACCTGTCCTAGGCTAACCTTTGACCATATGACCTAAAACTGATTGAATATCTTGATAAATTGAAGAATCAATGATTAGAGATCACCGAGCTGCTAAAGTGATATGTAAGATGATTAAATTGGTCAATATGTTGGCATTGATGTCAACTAGTCTTGACTATACTTATCATGATAGCTACAAGCAACTGAATATCTATAGAAGGAAGAAATGGTGAAGAAATGAGATATCTACATAAGGAAAAGATGGTTATGATAGATAAGGATAAGGAACACATTGGGTAGCTTATCGATGAGTCTATGGATTTATATTGTTGACTTGATCATGTTACATTAATCTATTATGAAGAAGAAAGATGAATAGAATAAGTTAATGTGGTCGGTAAATGAAGACTTCTGTATACACTTACTTGGTCCTGTATACATCGAGTGACAACAATTACCAAGCTAGTATTCATAGATGCATTCAGTATTAACTGAGTATGGATGAAAACATTAAATGCTAAGTTTAGCTAACTGAAATTGATGAGCTAGAAATTGTTATGATTTTGAGGTTGTAGATAAAGTTTGTTGTAAGATCCACGATTGACAAAATTCAAAGAAGATGTAAAGGATGAGATTGAAATGTGTTATGGACACATCTTCCTATGAAGGTATAAGCGAAAAAATGCATGATGGAGATTAAGAGGCAAAATCCAATGGCTGATATGAAAATGGTTTTCTAGTCTATTTAAGAGACATGGAAACTCATTGTTGAGTATGCCAGAGATATTGAAACTGCAAAAGAATTTTGTGTGAAGATTTTACTTATGCATTCTTGATCATATTGGTTACAGACAGAATTGAGCAAGACTACAGGCATAACTGAGCATCAGAGAATTATACACCGAACAAAGTAAGTTGAGAAATATTGAGGAAGTGAATTGATTAGTGATTAGATGATTTTTATGAGCATAACATAGATTTGAATATCTACAGTTGAGTTGTATTTCAATCAGATCAGAACTGTATCAGTTTAACCATTGATTAAAAAAAATCTCTTAATCGAGTGGAATTAATAGTCTTAAGTTTAAAATTTATTGAATGTAATTGTTATCTTGTTGACCCCATAGTGAATGCTGGTCAAGAGTTAACGGTTAGTGATAAATCCTCTAGCTAGGTCACACCTAGCAGTTTGCATTGTAACCTTTAATAGGGTTGGCTCCTAACCAAGCTCACTTCAAAAGAGTGAAAATATTTTGGGTTACTGGTCCCAGGTGGTTTTTCCATTAGCAGGGTTTCTACGTTAAATCATTGTGTTATGCGTTACTTGTTATAATTGTTTTGTTATCTTACATTTCATACTACATACTTGATTTAATCGATAATCATAGTTTGAATAATTACTGGTATTCGGTAACTGAACAAAAAGTTATATATTTTATCTTACCAAGTTGATTATATTGTTGAGAAAGTTGTGAAAGGTACATCTGGGAGATTGGGACTGTAGGATAACTAATTTAACTGATTCACCTCCCCTCTTAGTTATTCTAATAATTGGTATCAGAGCATTATTGGTTGTTTGGAGAAAAGTTTCAAGGACTTGAGAAAAAAGATCACAAGATGTATAAGAGGGAAGTGCCTAAGATGAAAAAAGATAACTTCACAACATGGCAAAGCGGGATGAGGCTTCACATATATGGAATTGGAGAATCTGCTATACATCCACTTGACAATGGCTACTTACAACCAACTATTGGATGTTTGACAGCTGATTAGTTGAGATATCGACATGAACATAATATTATTATGATAGAGATTGTTTTTGCTCTATCTGATGCTGAATTTGAAGATGTCAAAGCATGCACTACAGTGAAGGAAATGTGGGACAAACTTTCACTAGTCTATGGTGGTGATGTGAATGTAATGAGAGCCAGAGTAGAAAGGTTAAGAGGTAGATTTTATGACATGAAAATGAAAGAAGGAGAGAACATTACACAATACTCAAACCAAATCAAAGAGGTGGTTAATGCTATCTGAGGAGCAGGAGGTATTATTTCTGAAGATACTGTTGTAAGTAAAATACTGAGAACCTTGCTTCCTAGCTATGCAATTAGAATATCTACTATTCATGAAATGAGGTCTATACCTAGTAGTACTCTTACTCTTGATAGTCTAATTGGGAAGTTGATGACTTTTGAGTTGAATAATTATGACAATAGTGTTGTACTGAGTGTTGAGTCTTCTTTTATGTCCTCTCTGAAGATCGATAAATCTAGCATTAAGCATAACATTAAGAATGATAGTGAAAGTGACAGTGAAGATGAACTTGATGAGCTTGAAGCACTTATGGCCCAGAGACTTCAAAAAGGTAAAGGAAGGTATAAGGGAAAGTTACTTTTAGCTTGTTTTAATTGTAAAGAGATTGGCCATATTGCTACTAGATGTCCTAATAGGAAAGAAGAAGATAAAGACAAAGATAGATTTGGTGATGGAAAGTTTGGCAGAAGAGATAATAGAGGAAACTGACACTATGAAAGAAGAAACAACTGAGATTACAAAGATAAAGGCAAGAAGGCATGTTACCTTATTGGAGAAGATGATGATACCGACGCTGACAGTGATGATGAAATTGAAGTGGTATTTGTTGCAATGAAATATGATTCATAAGAAGAGGAAAGGTATGTAGAAACAACCCTCATATCTAAGGTTAGTAAAAATGATACATGGATTATTGATAGTGGCTATACACATCACATGACCGGTGAAGATAAATTTGATTACCTTGAACATTACAATGGAGGATCAGTCGAAATGGGAAATGATACACCTTGTCAAGTAAAAGGAAAGGGGTCTATCTTATTGAATGATAGGATTAGATGTGATAATGCATACTAGGTAAAATGAGTTAATTATGATTTGTTAAGTGTAGCACAACTGAATAACTTAGGTCATCGAGTTGCATTTGAAAGCAAGAAGGTGAAAATCTATGATGGAAAAAAAAAATTGGTTGGTACTGGAGGACAATCAAAAGGTAATCTATTCCATCTTGACAATGATGAAACTTCTTGTTTGGTGGTTAAAAATGAGGATGTATGGTTGTGTCATAAGAGACTATGTCATGTGAACTTTGATAACATGATTAAGATCAATAAGAAGAAAAGAGTTAGAGGTTTACCAAGTCTAACCAAACCTAATCATGTTTTGTGCAATCAATGTCAGAAAGGAAAGATGACCAAATCTAGTTTTAAAAGAAAAGACTATTCATCTAAAGGTATTTTGGAGTTGGTTCATACCGACTTATGTGGTCCTGTAAAAATGTAGAGTTACTATGGTGACAAATAATTTATCTTATTTGTTGATGAATATTCTAGGATGATAATAGTCATGTTCTTAAAAGAAAAATATGAGGCTTTCAAGATGTTTAAATGGTATGGAATCATCTGAGGCTCATTATCAGATCTTAAGCATGGAATCAAAAGATAAGTTTCTACACCGAGGACACCACAAAAGAATGGGATTGTTGAAAGGAGAAACAAATCCATTATTGATTGTGATAGAAAATTGATGATTGAGAAATATGTTGCACAAATGTACTGGAGAGAAGTAGTTAGCAATGTAGTATACACCTTGAACCGAGTTCAACTGAAGAAAGACACTAATAAGACACCTTATGAATTATGGTTTGGCTATAAACCGAATGTAAGTTATTTCAAAATTTTTGGAAGCAGATGTTATATTTTGAAAGATGATAGGAATGGTAAATTTGATTCTAAAGGCGACGAAGGAATAGTCTTAGGATATTCTACTAAGAGTAAAGCTTATAAATGTTTGAACAAGGCTACTAATAAAATGATTGAAAGTGCTAATGTAAAAGTTGATGAGTTTGCTGAAAAGAATGATGAACAAAGTAGGAAGGAACCACAAGACTATGGTAGATTTACATATGTTGAGCATCCATACTTTCTACCAAAGCCACAGATTGAGTCTATTGAGTATTAGGAAAATGCCACTGAGAATTAACAAATGCAAATCAAGAACCAAGAAGAAGCTACTGAGGAAGAAAATGAACCCGAATTGAATGATGAGAAAAGAAGAGATCAAGTACTAATAAGATTTGTTAGGAGACACCATCTAGAGAACCAAATCATTGAAGATAAGCAAGCTGGCATGATGACCCGAAGTAAGTTAAGACAAAACACATGCTTAGTTTGTGAATTTGAGTCTAAGAATATTAAAGTTGCACTTAAAAATGAAGAATGGATTAAGGCTATGAACGAAGAAATTGAACAGATTGAGAAAAATAAGACATGGACATTGGTACCTAGAACAAGTGATAAGAATGTAATTGGTACTAAGTGGATTTTTAGAAACAAGTTAAATGAAAAAGGAGAAGTAACAAGGAATAAGGCAAGACTTGTATGCAAGGGATATGCACAAGAAGGTATAGACTATGATGAAACTTTTGCACCAGTAGCAAGACTTGAAGGATTCCATATATTACTTGTATATGTTGCACATAAGGGATTCAAAGTATATTAGATGGATGTGAAATCAACATTTCTAAATAGAATTCTTGAGGAGGAGGTCTATATTGAACAACCTGAAGGTTTTGTTGATTTGGCAAAGAAGAACATGGTATGTAAACTACACAAAGATGTGTATGGATTGAAGCAAGAATTGAGAGCATGGTATGAAAGACTTCATGCTTATCTTATAAGTATTGGCTTTGTAAGGACAAGTGAAATAATAATTTGTACATGAAAGGAAAATCTGGTGATAATATTTTGGTTGCTGAAATTTTTGTTGATGATATCATATTTGGAGGAAATGATAATATTTGCAAATCTTTTGCTGATGAAATGAGAAAAGAATTTGAGATGTCAATGTTTGGAGAGATTAAATTCTTTCTAGGTCTGCAGATTATACAACAGAATGATGGTATTTTCATTACTCAATTAAAAGACATTAAGGAAGTACTAAGGACTTTTGGAATGGAAGATTCTAAACCGGTAGGAACACTGATGGTGACATGATGCAAATTGACAAAGGATGATGAATCAATCAAGGTAAATCAGACAGTATATAGATCAATGATTGGAAAACTAATGTATGTGGTATACAATAGGCCTGATATAGCACATGTAGTTGGGATTGTGGCAATATTTTATGCTAATCGTAAGGAATCACACCTGGTTGTTGTCAAGAGGATTCTGAGATACTTGAAGAAGACTAAAGATTATGGTTTATGGTACTCTAAAGAAGGCAACTTTGAACCCTAAGTTTATACTGATGTAGATTGGGATGGAAACATAGATGACCGGAAGAGCACAAATGGTGGAGAATTTTTCTTTAGAGAAAGGCTTGTGAAATGGGAAAGAAACAATCATGCATTTCTCAGTCTACTGTTGAAGAAGAGTATGTTGTTGCTGCTACTAACTATTCAAACATTTCTTGGATAAAACAAATGTTGGAAGGAATGAATGAGGTAATCACTGAGCTGGTGATTATATATTGTGACAACACCAGTGCTATAAACATTTCAAAGAGTCCTGTGATGCACTCAAAGACAAAGCACATATCTATTAAGTATCACTATTTGAGGGAACAAGTACAAGAAAAGCAAGTAAAATTGGAATTTGTGAAATTTAAGGAGCAACTTGCTGATATCTTTACCAAACCCTTACCAAAGGACACATTCAAATATTTGAGGACTAGACTTGGGGTCTGTCCCTTGTCTCTCAGTTAGTAAGGTGATTAGGAGGTTGCATCAACCTATACTTTATCAAAAGATCATTCATGTTGATGCTCATAGCTCACACTTTAAGATTTATAAGGTTGTGAAAGATTGGAGAAGCTGGAACATAGATTTATTTATTAGTATTTGGAGATACATGATCTACACTGAACAACCGAGGTTTAATTGGCTGCTGAAGAGCTGTTTATATTTTCTTTGGCATTTTTGTCAAAGGGAGAGAGACTTCGATGAAATATCTGGTAATATCAGAAAGGGAGAGAGACAGAAGAAAGGGAGAGAGATAATATCTGTTGCTAAGAACATTGGGAGAAAATTGAAAAGATTAAATCCACAGGGAGAGTCTTCTTGGAATGTTATTTGTTGTGATTAAACATATTAAAAATCAAGTAGAGGAGAGCTTATTGAGCTACAACATTTATCCATGTAGTTTTAGAAATGATGTTTGGTATGGTATGACATATTTCATATTTTGTGTTGCCATCAATGCCAAAGGGAGAGATTGATGACCTACAACTGATTGAATATCTTGATAAATTAAAGAATCAGTGATTAGAGATCACCGAGCTACTAAACTGAGATGTAAGATGATTAAATCAGTCAATATGTTGTCATTGATGTCAACTAGTCTTGACTATATTTATCATGATAGTTACAAACAACTGAATATCTATAGAAGGAAGAAATGGTGACAAAACAAGATATCTATATAAGGAAAAGATGGATATGATAGATAAGGATAAGGAACACATTGGGTAACTTATTGATGAGTCTATGGCTTTATATTGTTGACTTGAGCATGCTACATTAATCTATTAAGAAGAAGAAAGCTGAATAGAACAAGTTAATGTGGTTGGTAAATGAAGACTTTTGTATACAACGAGTGACAATAATTACCAAGCTAGTATTCACTGATGCATTCAGTATTAACCGAGTATGGATGAAAACATTAAATGCTAAGTTAAGCCAACTGAAATTGATGAGCTAGAAATTGTTATGATTTTGAGGTTACAGATAAAGTTTGTTGTAAGATCCACAACTAACAAAATTTAAAGAAGATCTGAAGGATGAGATTGAAACATGTTACGGAAACATCTATTTATGAAGGTTTAAGCGAAAAAATGGATGATGGAGATTAACTGATCAAACCCGATGGCCAATATGAAAATAGTTTACTAGTCTATTTAAGAGACATGGAAACTCATTGTTGAGTATGCCAGAGATATTAAAACTGTAGAAGAATTTTGTGTGAAGATTGTATTCATGCATTCCTGATCATATTGGTTATAGACATAACTGAGCAAGATTGCAGGCATAACCGAGTGTCAAAGATAGCGAAAACTTTAGTGGCGATTATTCACCATTTGGTGAATGTTGCATGTCGACAACTCATGATTTGGTGAATATATTGCACATATGGGATTGACCCTATCGCCCCACATTTATTAAAATTGGGTCTAATGCCCAGGCCCATCGCCCATTGGTTTATTTAATTTTGTCCATTTCTTTCACATTATCACCAATGGCATATAATTTTTGGGCACGACATATTTTAAACATTAGCCTATAATTTTCAAAGCGGCCCCAAATGGACAACCTATATTTGTCAATAGTTATATATATATATATATATATATATATATATATATATATATATATATATATATATATATATATATAGGTGGCCCCAAATTTGCCAAGCATTTTACAGATGCGTGTCACAAACTGATGCATTTTTGCCAACTTTATTAATCATACCAAGGTATTGGATGACCCATAATCGCCTAGGAAATAACACAAGACATGTTATAATTACGGGAGCTTCACCAAATATTTGTAGACCTAATACCTCCCGCCGAATTCACCAAAAAAATATTAGTATAAATACATTCATAGATCAGTGTTATTGTACACAATTTGGCTTGGTTCAATTTGATCGATAGCGAAGTTCAAACTATTGAGTCTTGACTGCATTAGCGAGTCGCAACTGCAATTGAATTTGAGGCAAATGTAAGTGATTATTATTCTACGTGTAGGACCCCTCCATTTCCCTCATCTTGGTAAGAACACTTTGGTAAGTACTATTGTTATTTCTTGCAAAAATTTCCATAGATTTTATGCGAAGTTATTAGATATCTTGACTGTAGTTCGTCAACTTAATTAGAATAGATTTTATCTTCAAATGAATTCATGGAATATGTTAATGTAATACATAGTTTTGAAGTACTATTACCTTTAGTTAACTATTGTGGTATTAGAACATGAAGGTGTAAACCTATGCTTACATGATATAATTAATATTACTCTAAGATGCTTGGAAATTCCAGCTGAAATTATAATAAGGGAGCTTATGTGGATTAGAATATTGCCCTAATGAAAAATAGAATTAGTCAAATTAACTAACATAGTTTTGAGACATTTTAAAATAAAGACAATAATTGGTAATTAGCAAGTGAATAGTAAATCTAATAGAATATTTAATTTATTTGGAAACAGTATATGTTATGATGCCTTAACTTAGGAATGGATGATGCATGCACATAGATGGTTTGTAATGATCTCTAGAAGTGTAAGATTTTTTGTTAAAGTGATAGGTGCACACATCAAAATATAAATTTAGGAAGGCTTCAAATAAAAGTAATTTTTTGTGATAGAATTGAGCTATGCAATTTAATTGGCCCCTACCATTCTCCTTCTATGTGAGAAACTTTTGTGGATAAGGTTGGGAGACCGTTAGTCTTTTAGCCTTGTTGAGCCCTTCTAGAACATATTACCTTGATGAGAATCCTTGTAATGTGATTATGTAAACCACTTCATACAAAATAAGGAATTGTACAACAATAGTGTTGATGATTTGATTTCACTAGCATAACCAAGACTAAGTTAAGCTTAAGGAAGTATAGAAACCTTATGAGTTGACAAGTCCACACTATTAACCAGTTTGATTAGTGAGATTTTAGATTAAAAGACCTTATAGGATCAACAATTAATTATGAGATGGATTAGAAATGACCTTGAGTTAACCATCTTCGTGAAACATACTAGAAAATTAATAAAGAAGGAATCCATGGCAAGATTGTATTATGGGGCGATTGCATATTAGGTGTAGTGGTAAGTATGTTGTTAGGATCAATGTTTAACATTGTTTAAGGACCATCTTGTTTTAAGATAGCATTGTGTAATCTAGGATCTAAACCTGTTAATTTTGTACCATGTGTTAAATTAGGATAATGTTATTACAATATGATACATTCTGACATGATTTGATGAAAGGCCCTAGTGCATTGGTATTACATTTTACTTGGGTTATGTTTTGCCAGCTCATAGTTATGATTTAAATGAAATGATAAAGAATGAAGAGATTGAAACATATATTGATATATGGGACTTGTTCTAGATTAATTGAGGTAATTTAAATAAATGGAATTGTGATATGCTTTAGAAATAGAGAATATAAATGAATATCATCTATTAGGAATTGAGTTATGAAACCTGGTTAGGAGATAATTTCAATTTACTATATATATATATATTGATCAATTTTGGATTTGGAGAAATGTGAATTTAAATATGCGAATGAGGTGATGTGGTATGTAGACGTAATTGATGTATATGTACAAATGGGTTCATATGGTGCTTTACTTGGATTATATACATAACACATTCTTGGAATTACTGATATTATCTTGAGTGTGTGAGTGTGCAGGGATAAAACCATGGAATTTAAGGGGAATGAAGCCAACATGTGTATATTATCTCCGTGACACCAAGGTCGTGTCCCAAAGAGATACAAGACCTCCCTGTGATGTAATTTATTTTGTAAAGTATGTGGATGTGGTTGTATTTAAGTTGGCTTATTTTATTAAGTTCTTTAGTGGAAGTGCCAAGTGTAATTGTGAATGTGTTGTGGTGTCAATTGACACATGTGTTTGTATTTTGAGTTGGCAATGGACCTCATGGAGTGAATGCATGTCACCATCTAACCCTAGTACAATTTTTCTTCCCCACACCTTTGCCTTGGTTAGGGCACACATGAGTAGTCACATCCTCTCTAATTTCGAATTTTTCCTTGGGATGAGTTTTGAAGGGTCAAATTGACCCCTAGGGAGTTGTTTTACACAAAAATAGAAGGCCCATGGGTTATACCTATGGGTAAGGGTCCCTTTTAACCATAGGAAACCCTAGAGCCACCTTGGGAAGCCCTCCAAAAGTGGGCTTTTGTCAAATGTCGAAAATCAAACTCACATGAGAAACTTCATGAGTCAAAAAGCTTCCAACTCTCTTCCCCATTCACCTTTTTGCAATTCCACTTTAGGAAAGTTGTAAGGTTTTGGGTAGGTCACCCAATGGGAAGCTCACAACTCTCCCAAAGGCATGGGAGAGTGTGAGAGGCCTATTTTAGTGGCAAAATTGGATTGTGTTGCCTAATCACCCACTCTCCAACTTTGGAGACAATCTAGGAGCTTGGAGAAAGTTAGAGAAGAAAAAGGGGAAGAAAAGGGAAGACTCACTTCATCTATTTACCATTACTTCAAGTGAAGGTATGTACACCTCAACCTCCATTAATGGAGTTTATGCATTTTATGAGTTCATATGAGTAGGAAGGTATTACAGTTTGTATATGTGTGTTGTGAGTTGTTGTTATGCTTGTGTAAGCCCTTGAGTTCATTCATGAGAGTATTGTGTGGGCAAAGTGTTTAGAATCTCTTATGTTGTAGTGATAAATGTGTATGCTTTGTGAGCTAGTGATGAAACATGGTTGTTCTTGCTTGAAGTTCTTATTTCCTTCTTGTTGAGTGAGTCTTAGTAGATCCTTGTTTGTGAAAGGCCATGTAAGAAAAGTTTTTGTTGTAAATCCTTGTGTGAAGGCAAGAATGATGTATATGTTGTTGTTTCTTGAAGCAATGTGATGTGTGCAATACTTGAGGGTTGTATGGGTGTTCTTTGTTGGCTTGTTTTCCCCTTGCTCGGGGGTTGGCTAGGACCTACGAGGTCTCATGATGCCATATGGTAGGGAGGAGAGTATTCCATGGAAGAGTTGTTTTGTTTTCATGCAGGTTTTTCAAGATATCTTGGTTGGACTAGGCCAGGGTTATGGAAGAATGTAGTGTTTGTGAATCCCCTCAATGTGATTTTGGGTGTAAAGTGCTCCTTTTAAAAATGTAATAAAGTCTTTGTCTCATCAATTTCTTCTTGTAAAATCTTGTAAGATAGTCTTCTTGTAAAGTTTTGTAGTGTTTGTAAAAAGTGACATGTTTTCCAAGTTGTAAATAAAATAAAATAAAACTGTAACTTGTAGGAAGATTAATGCACCTTATTTATTTATTTTTCTTTGTGATAATCTATTTATTCATGTGCTTCTACTTCTGTTGTAAAATGAGTTGTAAAAAAAAAATTAGTTGTGTTTTTGCCTAAGGAAATTTGGGCATGACATTACGACTATGTAAATTTGAGTTCATTCTTATTTTGTGGGCACCAGTTAGTGAATAGTGGTGACCTCAAACATGATTTAAGGGTCAATGAATCATATTTATATATATTATAGCTCTATTGTCACTTCTTCAACAAGTAAACCTTTTTTTTTTCACTAGTAGGATGGTAGGCTTTATTTTGTTGAAGAATCAAGATGTCAAACAAGAATAAGGGTAAGGCTCCTACATATGGGGAAAGGCAAGAGGCTAGAAAAATGTAGAACCTTATCATCGTACTTTGGTCATGGTGTTGGAAATGTTTTTGGCCAAAATCGGGAAGCTACTTCATCACAAGAAGATTTTAAAGACTCACAACCTGAACCTACATGACATATTGAAGAAGTTAGCGAACCTGATATCTCAGATCATGATGAACTTGAAGAAGATTTTTAGTTAAATAACTAGAGTATCCATAATGATATAATTGACTTGGATGAGACTGAGAATGTCAGAGAAGATGATGGTGCAGGGAAGAAGAAAAGAAAATACAAATCAAATAATGATAGAGAATCAAAAAAAGATCGGATGTAGGATCTGTCGAGGAATTTTCAAGTAGAATGGGTGTCAAAGTATCCATTCATTAGACCAGTAGACAATCCAATTGAAGGTGAGTCTTTGATAGAATGTAGATGTAAGATTTGCAGCAAGATAAATAAGAAGGAAAAGAGGTTGCAGCTAAAAATTGATACCATAGAGAAGCATATGGGTAAAGTTTACAAAAAAAAATCATAGATGGAGTTCAAAAATTAGTGATAAGATGGAAAAGAAAGGAGGAATCTCAGCATGTTAGGAATGCAAAATTATATGAATTTTAGCATATTATAAAGATAAAGCCTGGTGAAGATAAAGGCTCTATTGAAGCTTGTTTCGGAAAAGCATTGGAAGTAGAACTAATGGGAAAAGTTGTTTAGTTAAGTGTTGTGTTTAATATTTTGAGTAGAGGGTGTCCTATGATAGACTACCCATCATTGAGTTATTTATTACACTCTTTGAAAGTTCGCAACTATCCTAACAGTCACTGGTCAGTAAACAGTGGATGGGAATGGGCAAGTTGTCTTTTTGAGGTTGAAAAAAAGGATCTAAAGGAAAAAATTAAAGAGTCAAATTTTATTGCATTGTCTTTAGATGAGGTTACAATAGTAGACAATAGTTCCTGGGTATGCATGCATGTTTATACTTTACATAATTTTGTTCGCCAACCTGATCTACTAACTATTGCTAAAATGAAGGATAATGTGACAATGGAAAATTTATTTGAAATAGTAAAGAGTTCTCTAATTGAATATGGAGGTATAAATATGACGATTGCCAAAAAGCTAGTGTGTGTTGGAGTGGATGGAGCTTTAGTAATGCAAGGCCATAGGGGTAGTCTTTGCACAAAGATACAATCTTCTTGTGCACCCTATGTTACTCCCATTCACTGTATGGCCCACATAATGAATCTAGCTTTTGGATTTGTCAGCAAGCATGCTCCAGTACAAAAAATTGAAGTTTTAATCAAAGAGCTCTACCAATACTTCTATCGAAGTCCGAAATGATTGAGGGAATTTCAACACTTTGTTGAAGGACTAACCGACGGGAACAAGCTTCTTAAGGATAATGATACTAGATGGATCTCTTTGGATGGACCAATGCATCAAGTTTTTCAGAATATCAATCATTGCTTGGTCTAAGGAACTCAAGTTGTGACAAAATAGGGAAACTAAAATTTCCTATGTTGCTACGAATGTTAAGTAATGTAGAGACACTCTTAACATTAGCAGGTATTCTCCCCATGCTTGAGGAAATGATAAATTTAATAAAAAAGGCCCAACAAAGAGGTATGTATATTGCAGAATATGTTGCGCTACGTAAATTGACATGTGTGATGCTTGATAATCTCTATCGATCATGGGATGATGTAAAATTTGCCAGCTGGCTGAAAATCACAGATTTGGACAATCCTGATAACTTTTTAAAAATTGGTACAAAAAGGGAGTTATGTGTAGAAGTTCACCGAGTTGAGATACCAATGCACTACTTTTCTAGGATCGAGTTCGAGGAACCAGGAAAGAACCCCAGGAAGTGAGTATCAAGTTTTAAAAGGGAAGACTTTACCAAGATTGTTGAGTCTATAACAGCTTCTATGAAGCATATTGCCTTTGATCTTTCTACATAGACTAGAGAAAGATTCCCTCTGGTCTAACCACTTAAATCCATGGCTATTGTGTTTCCACGATATTGGAGACTGGACAGTTTGAAAGATTTTAAAGCTAAGCTACTAACTTTGATAGATCATTTTTGCAAAACTAAAGAGTTAAATGGAGTAACTATAAATGGAATTTTTAAATGAAAATTGTTTGAGAGAGAAATCAGGTAATTTTTCACTGACAATGAGGTAACAATATAATATTATGTAGAACCCTCTTGAAGATGGATCAGTAATAAGGCTTTTGAAAAATCTAGCTGAGAGCGAAATGTTGATTGATTCAATATCAGAATATTCAAGCTTGCTGATTAATGTATGACCATGATATTGGGGTCAGTGGAGGATGAAAGAGTTTTAAGTGCTTTAGGATTCCTAAATTCAAAGCTAAGAAACAAACTAGACAAGAATTTGAAAAATTGCTTGAGGCTCTATACATCCAAGTATGAAGTCAATACTTTTCCTTATGAAAGGGCACTGAAATTGTGGAGGAAGAAATGTTAGAGAAGAGGGTTGGGAAAAATTTCAAACCAAAGTCAGAGTGCCAGAGACAATGATGTCATTGGCTCATGTAATGGTACTGGTACTGCTAGTGGTGAACATCAGTTAAGTGGAGATATGCAGAGTGAAGAAAAAATATCGAATAACCAAGGAAGCTATGAAGTTGATGGTGATGAATTTGAGGATCCCAATAATGATATGATGTGGTAGCTTGAACCATTGTAGAAGTAGCAGGTCCTAGGTATTTATTTAACTTTTTGCTAAAGTCTATTGTCATTTTTTGTATCTCATCATCAATCATGCATAATAGCACATTCCAATGTGAAAAACATGAATGTGGTTGATAATGTCATCAAGATTCAATTCCATAATTAATAATGATTTTCATTTGCATTATTTAGCTCATATGGTACAATTCTTGTAGATTTTTCATTAATTTTTTTGTCAACATAACAATTCATATGTTACAATTCTTAGAAATACTAATTCTCATTAATTTAATTACAAATATGATACAATGTAAAAATTCATTCATTAATATTAGTAAGAACACAACTTTGTGATTCTATTTACAAAATTCAATAACTCAATAGTACAATACCCATTGGCACATTGCCCAATTTCAATTTCAATTTCATTAACCTAAGCCAATGACCCTAAATTTCCTTTTATAGAAAAAGGGAGCAACAACAACTTCAGGTCGATTTGCCTAATGTGAAGTCTCAAGATCAAAATTAGTAAGACAACTACAAGTCTATAACATCTCTACAACTGTACATTTCTGCATTTGATAGGCTAGTTTAGTAAATTAGCATTGGCAATAGCATCTGCAACATTGATACTGTTCAAAAAACAAAGTTCAAACTTGTTACTTTAAACTCAATTCAAGCAATTAGAAAAAGATATAGAGATGATTGAAACTAAAATTACTTTCACATACTATGATTGATGAGATCAAGATGATTTTGTCAGTTTCTTTAGTATGCTCCATTCTTTGTCGGTTGGAAGGTCAATATTTGTCATGTTATAGTAAATGACTTGCAACCTCGTCAGCCATCAATACTTGGAAGAGTGAGTTGAAAGCAATGTTCCTTCCAATACTACATTCAAATTTGTCAATGTTTTGATGCAGTTTGCAATGCCTTCATGATTTCTATCCTGAGGAAGCTTGCCTAAATCAAATGTCATTGTGTCCTCCAACTTTATTTTGTAAGGTTCTCTTCCAATGAAATTCATTGATGAGTAATCATGACTAGGACTCGGCAAACCAAGACTTATCAATTTGGTTGTTTTATTATTGAACTTGGCGAGATTTGGCCTGATTAAGGCAAGAGTTTCCTCTGCTTCTATTAGTTTTTGACATTTTTGAAAGACAAAGTTCTCCTTTATTGATACACCAATGCGGTCCTGAATTCCCTTGCTTTCCAAAATTTGCTTTGCAGTATTCTATCTCTGACAAATGTTTTTGTTCTTCTCAATGTGCTCTTTCAGCTTCCCAAAAACATCTCTAAGACTTTCATTCAGTTCAAACCAATCAAACAACCTATTAGTAGACACCTTTATTTGCCCCCATAAGTATTTTTTTATTTTCTTGACTGTATTATTTACTTGGTCATTCAAGCTATTTTCGTAAGTTTTAATTGTATTATTTGCCTTCTTTAGGTCTTCTCTCATTTCTTAGAACTGGTGTTCACTATGTTTTTTTATTTTCTTTGCTTTCTCTTCCCACTCTTTTTCTTTCTCTTCCCACTATTTTGTTTTTACCCTCTCATTCTCCAATTCTTTATTTAAGTTATTGTTTGTCTGTTCCGCATTCTCCATGCTTTTGTATAAACTTAAATAAGAGACTTTTTCATCCTCAAGTTTTTTTTTGCTCTGTTCTGATTTTTCCCTCAAAGTTTTTAGTTATGCATCCATATGTTCTTGTTGTCCAATTGCTTCTTTAGAGGATGAATTTTTTATCCTTTTCTCTAATTCACTGAACCTATTTTTTGCTGCTTTCTCCTTTGCCTTTTCATTTTCCAAGTCTACCTTTGACTTATCTATTGTTCCCTAAAGCTTTCCTTTCTCTCTCTCCAACTTCATCATTGAACTATAGACCACATGGTTGGTCATTTTTGACACATTTATCTTTTCCACATCTTTAATTTTGGATAAATCCATTTGGAGGGTGATAACTTGAAATTGAGATGGATCTAACTGACTCTTTGGTGGATTGTTATCTCTAGCTGGGGACATAACAACCATGAATTCCATCATATCTTTCTTTGGGTCATATGTGGGAAATAACCTATTGGATGCAAGTTCTACATCATGAGTTGCAACAGTTGCTTCCATCTTCAATGTCTTACTATTTTGTCTATTCCTATTTTTTGATTGTTCAAAGTTAGTTACAAAATCATTGTAACAAAAAATTAGGGTTTTCTGACACAATTGAATGTTTGAATGGTGAAATAGTATTTTCACTAATGTACGAGCTTCCACCTATGTTTCCTATGGTTCTCCTAATTCCACCGTGAGGATTATCAACACCCTGAGCCATTACAAGTGGAGTTTTTGGATTGTTCTAAGGGTTTTGTCCAGAAGGTTGGGCAATTGTTGGACTCATAGTCACCATTACCATTGTTGTACTACTACTTGTCATAACCTTTTGCTTCTTTACACTGCCTTGATATCTGGGATCCACTGATCTCATGTCTAGCTGTAATGTCCTTTTCAGACCACTAGTTGTGCCCATGATATCCATAGTTGTGGGAGTGGCAATTGATTTAGATTGAATCTGAGTGCTTGGAATATGTGGAACTAGATTTGAAGCTAGAACAAATGAAATTGACTGAGTATTATTTTTTGTTGATGAATATGATGATTGAACTCCAAGCCCAAGGCATGGTTTCTCACCATATTTTGGTGGAGCTGGTGGGTCAGGTGGAGACCAAAGCCCTTGTCCACTGGGACCTAGACCACCAAAACCTGGTTAGCCCATTTTTTCTATAATATCTGCCCCTTTGGTATATTTATCTTTTGTGGACACATCAACTCCTCTACTAATTAAATATATATTAATGGATGTGGGATCCACATAATCCTACTTATACTCATTATTTGGATGATCATCATCATCGTGATATGCTTTAGCTAGATGCTCCTTATTCCATAATTCACTAAAGTTTTTATCCTCTTCCACGTCATAAAGATCTGAAGAGGTCTTTGGCTCACTGAGATTCTTCCTCATTTCCCAAAAATCAAAAATTTTGGTTTGAGTCCAATTACCATCCATACAATCATCTATTAGGTCTTTTGGAATAGATTTTGTAGATGGTTGAGTAGCTTACTCATAGAAATTGTACGATGGCATGGCTTGCACTTTTCCTTCCTGTTTGTGCAATGCCATTATTTGTGATGACAATTCCTCTATTGAAATATTATTTTTAGCAACATATTTCTCCATCTCTTTTCTGACCTCGTTCCAGGACTCCATGTTTTTAAATTTTTCTATCAATGGCATACTTTCATGTTGACATTTTCTTGTAGAGTTCCCATTATCTCTAAGCTTTGTTCCAATTATGTTGAGTGGATCATACTGTCAATGATTGTCAACATCAAAGTGAAAAATTGAAAAAAAGGCTCGTGCCACTTCAAATCCTCTTCTCTCAAATGTGAACCCTCCAAATGAGAAAGGCAAGGAAGGAAATATCATTTTCTTTTGCTAACCATTAAAGAGTACATCTGTGCTCTCCATTTGTTGTACATATTCCAATGCAAATACCCTCTTTGTCAAATGTATTGGAAGTTTGTAGGGTTCTACCACTGAACCATAAAATCTTAACATAGTGTACTCTTCCATGAAGTAATAGTCAACCAATTATATTTGACTTTCGAGTTGAATGAAATCTCTACAAGTAATAGGAAATCTAGGCATTGGAGTGCTTGTAATTTTATGGTACATTGGTGCCAAAAATAAGTCTACAAAATTTTTGTAGTTCCTTCTATTATCAATGATCCTTATCTGAGGTGTCCATTCATATATTAGATTTTGGCCCTGATTGCAAAGCTTGTTTGTCTAAAAAATTGCACGATGCTTTGCTAAGAGAAGATAGCATAAGTAGGTTGTGAATCTAAATGTCTTTTTTGAACCTCTTTTAATCATTAGTAATTGTTCTTGTATGCAATGAAAAATGTTCTCAATAAAACAATATTTTACTAGTTCTTTTTCAAAATGAATATGAAAAAGCATTTCAAGAATGTTGGCACCCAATTCTTTGTTAGTATACAATCCCAAACAAAATGCTAGCAAGGAAATACTATCTAGAGCCCATTGCACAAAAATATCATAATCATAAGGAGGCTTATGATCTGGACTCAGACTAGAACCACTTGTTATTCCTTTGATATATGAATCTCTTTGTGTTGTATCTAATTTTTCATAATCCTCTGCCACCTTTCCTAGGTCAATGTGCACATTTGAGTTTTGTTGTTCAAACCCTAGGTTCAATAGACTAGCAAATTCACTCTTGGTTATAGACAAAATTTCCTCCTGAGTATTTTTATTAACAATTGCTTTAATATTTTTATCATAATTTTTGGCGCAGTCCATGACAATTTCTAGGCAGGGGAATACTTGATGTAATGCCATGCGTGCCGACCCAGCAACCCATGGTGCAATTCTATTTGTCATTGCCTTTATCATGCTATTAAATGAAAACAAATTTGAACCCTTATTTGGATCATTGCACTTATTTTCAAGTGCAAATCTAATTTCCATTATTCCCTTATTTCCATGGATAATAGGATCATAAATATCATGGAATTCATCAGTGAAACTTGGTGTTTTAAGAAGATTGTGGAAGTCTATTATCTAACTTGCCCTTTTACTCATAGTCTTATTCTTGATATTTCTTTTCCATCATGGTAACTTGGTAATTGATATCACTATTTACTCGTAGGAAAATTCAAAAATTTATGCACAGCTACAAACCTACAATTTACAGGGGCGATTCAAAATTAAACCCTGATAGGCTAATTTTCTTTCTATAATATAAACAGTAAAGTTGTAAACCAAGAGATTTGAAAAATTTAAAATGCGAGACGTAGGTGTTTAGGATTTTAGTATTTACTCATAGTTTCAATTTGTGCACACTATGATTGGGAAGAGAGCTGAGAGCTTGAGAGACTTTGTTGCTTTTCTCGAACCTCAATCCTCAACCTAGAAATTTAGAATCCATAACCCCTTTCTAAATCTCCAGATTAGCTATACTTATAAATGAAAAACTTAGATTGGAAACTTAATGTGCAAAAATTGTACAATCTATAGTCGTCACACTTGTCACTGACCGTGTGAGTGGACACACATCATGAATCCATAATGGGTTTGCAAAAATGGGTTTTCTTTTCCCTTTCAGCCCGAAATACAACTTCGGTCGTTGATCTACAATCATCCAACGGTCATTATTACTCACTATCTGGAGTCGTGGCCTTGTGGGTCCCATTAACTCACCTAGTCACATGACTCACCTCATGAGTCATACCTCATCATCAAATGACATTGTTTTTTGACCATGTGAGTGGAATATGTTTAGTGACACACATCATGATTTTGGAATGGGTTTGCAAAAATGGGGCTTGCTTTTCCCTTTCGGCCTGAAATACAACTTCGGTCATTGATCTACAATCATCCAATGATCATTGTTACTCACTATATGGAGTCATGGCCCCATGGGTCCCATTAACTCACCTATTCACCTGACTCACCTCACAAGTCAGACTTCATCATCAAAAGACATTATTTGTTAACCATGTGAGTGGAACATGTTTAGTGATACGCGTCATGATTCCAAAATGGGTTTTTAAAAATGGGGCTTGATTTCCCCTTTCGGCCCAAAACACAACTTTGGTCATTGATCTACAATCATCTAACGGTCATTGTTAGTCACTATTTGGTGTTGTGGCCCCGTGGGTCCCATTAACTCACCTAGTCACCTGACTCACCTCACAAGTCAGACATCATCATCAAATGATATTGTTGGTTGACCATGTGAGTAAAACATGTTTAATGACACGTGTCATGATTCTAGAATAGGTTTGGAAAAATGGGGTTGCTTTTCCCTTTCATCCTGAAATCCATCATACATCATCGATCTGTGCTCATCAAATGGTAGTTATTTGCAACAGACATTGTTAAATGTTATAATATTATTTTTTCCTTTATAGATATTAATGGATAATAAAATTTAAAGTTATTTAATTGAATAGTAACAATTTTAGCCAATCAAATTCAAAATGCACTATTTTTTTAATAATATTAAATTCTAAAAAATTTCATAAACTTAAGGCCCCTTTTCTACACGCTCTTGTTACTTCAGCGAATTGGGGAAGCAGTTATCTCATGATCTTGTAACGAGGCTGAAGTTAAGTTAGTGTTTGGAGATTATGAGAATGTTGTGGTCGCTGACTCACTAGGTCTCCAAATCAAACATGAGTTAAAGTAATATTTTTTTATTGATTATATAGTATACTTAAAATTAAAATGATATTTTTTATTGATTATAACTTTAACGTTGATGATAATTATACTCACATATAATTCTCATACCTTATAATTAGTAAACCATAAATTCTTTCTCTAACCTTATTAATTCATTCATCCTTCAAAATTATGTAAATCTTTTATATTTAATGTATGAGTGTGTGAAATTGGAAAAAATGTCATGACATGTAACATTACCCAAACTTAATGTAAGTGATAAGACATTTCTTTTATTAACTACAAGTTACAACAGTCTACATTGTACAACTGTGATACATTTTAAATATTTAAATTTAAAAATAGAAATACCATCGCTTCCTTATTTCTATTGAAACATACTTACATCATTGATCATACATGTCTGATACACAGATAAAGCAACTAATTAAAATATTGCAATCACAAAGAAGTCTAAGAACCATTTTTTGTACCCATAAAATACATATTGAAATGAACTTGCAAAATTTTCATTATTTTTTTTCATAAAATTATAATTACATTATCCAGTAAAAAGAGAAACCCACTATAAACAAAAAACCAAAAGATGTGGTATGATTGTATAAACAAAAAACTAGAAAACATGGTATGTTTTTATAAAAAAAAACCACTAATGATTTTTCCCTTTGGCTCCATCTAAGTAGAATTCTACAAAGAGGATTAACTGTGAGAATTCATCGAGCCACCCATATTGCCCCACCTCAGCCTCCTCTTCGTCAAGAAAAAACCACTTACAAATAAAATCCCTAGCAATCAATGCCCATTTCCTATGGCGCTTATACTGCCCAGCATTCAGGCCCAACAAAAAAGGTTGCATGGCCACATTCTATCCTGGGAGGAGAAGCTTGGGTATTTCACTTGCCCAAGGGATCCCCACCCCTATTTCTATGTACATGACAAAATGAACGTTGTCCCCCATGTATTCTTCTTTAAAAACCTTCCTCAACAACATTAACATGTCCACCTTCTCTCCTCCAAGGTCGAGAAGAGATGCCAAAAAATGGGATGTAATGTCCGTGTTAACCCGATGCCTATCTTCATTGTGCAGAAACTCTCTGCCCATCACCATTTTAACATCCTCTATTATGAAAGGCCCACCCTCCCTACAAATTGATTTTAAGGTTTCATCTAAAAAGGAACCCAAAAAGGTCTTCTGGGCCTCCTAAGATGTGCATCTAAGCCTAATTGGAGTGTCCATCTTGATCTAAAACTTCAGAAACCTTAAAAAAAAATGATTCAAATCTTCCATATTTGGCAGTAAATCAAATGATTCAAATCTTTCATATATGGCAACAAATCTTTCCCATAAATGCAAAAATGTCAAAAATTAGTTATATCATTTTAGTTTGTACGAATTTGGAAGTGGTGTGTGACAAGTTGACAACCCTAATTTGATATGTGTCAACATTCTAGTGACTTCCTGGATAACTCTATTTCCTTCAAGAAATTGGGGCCAAAATTAAAATTCAGCCATTGATCTTGGATCATCAGATGGTCTCAAATAACACATTTAACATTATAAAATAATGTATGTATGTTAGGTTATGTGTTCATGTTATGTCCCATCTTTTGAAAATTGCAAATAAAATAATTTTTTTCCCCATAATTAACGAACGATTAGCCAATAAAATAAATAACTTTTCAAATGGTACATAAAATTTTCCAATACAATTATTATTTTTTCCCTTCAATAAAAATCATTCACCTCATATATTATAATTTTTTACTTCAAAAGAAAATTATTCGCCTCAAATAATATATATTTTCCCCCACATGATTGTATAATTTGTTCAAAATTTATGAAATTTTTATTCGGCAGAGAAAAAATCACCAACACAAACTATGAAACATCGTGGATTTGAAAAAAAATTCACTTACATTAAAACAAATTCCCCCCTAAAATAATGTACGATTGGCTAGGATTTTGCACTTTTCCCTAAGAGGGGGTTTCTTAAAGTTATCCTTGGTCAGAGAATTTACACCGAGCAAAGTAAGTTGAGAAATATTGAGGAAGTGAATTGATTAGTGATCATATGAGTTTTATGAGAATAGCATAGATCTGAATATCTGTAATTGAGTTGTATTTGAATCAGATCAGAACTGTATCAGTTTAACCATTGATTCAGAAAAATCTCTTAACCGAGTGGACTTAACAGTCTTAAGTATAATATTAATTGAATGTAATTGTTATCTTGTTGACCCCATAGTGAATGTTGGTCAAGAGTTAACTATTAGTGATAAATCCTCTAACTAGGTCACACCTCGCAGTGTGCATTGTAACCTTTAACATGGTTGGATCCTAACCGAGCTCACTTCAGAAGAGTGAAAATATTTTGGGTTACTGGTCCCAAGTGGTTTTTCCCTTAGCAGGGTTTCCATGTTAAATCATTATGTTATGTGTTACTTGTTATGATTGTTTTGTTATCATACATTTCATACTGCATAGTTGATTTAATCGGTAATCACAATTTGAATAATTATTGGTATTCGGTAACTGAATAGAAAGTTATATATTTTATCTTACCGAGTTGATTATATTGCTGAGAAAGTTGTGAAAGGTACACCTAGGAGATTGGGACTGTAGGATAACCGATTTAATTGATTCACCCCCCTCTCAGTTATTTTAACACCTTTAACCATATATACATACATACATACATACATACATACATACATACATATATATATATATATATATATATATATATATATATATATATATATATCTATGTATGTATGTATGTATGTATGTATGTATGTATGTATATGTATATATATATATATATATACATATACATACATACATACATACAAACATATATATATACATATATACACACACACATATATATATATACATATATATACATACATACATATATATATATATATATATATATATATATATATATATATATATATACACATATATGTATGTATGTATGTATGTATATATATATATGTATATGTATATGTACATACATACATACATACATACATACATATATGTATATATATATATATATATATATATATATATATATATATATATATATATATATATATATATATATATATATATGCCACTTCTATTGCACTTGGGGCACTCTTAGCACAACTAGATGATAATGGAAAGGAGTGAGCAATATATTACTTGAGTAGAACAATAGTCGGATATGAGTTGAACTAAGCAACTATAGAGAGAGAATGCTTGGTCATTATCTTTTGTACACAAAAACCCCATCATTATATGCTTAATCACAAGACCCAAGTCATTGTAAAGATTGATTCACTTAAGTACTTGTTGTCTAAAGCTTCTCTTACTAGTCGAACAATGAAATAAGTTATGATCTTGAGTGAGTTTGTCATCGAGTATGTGGATTAGAAAAATATAAGAGGACAAGTGATCAGAGAATAGTTGGAAAAAGATCATATTCCAAGAGATCATCCTATCATTGCATATTGTCCTGATGAATCTATCACGACTGTTACCTCAAGTATGCAATGGAAAATATATTTTGACGGATCATTTACACAGAAAGGATCAGGGGAAAGAGTATTTTTTGTGACACCACGGGGAGATTTTATTTTGGAATCTTATAAATTGACATTTGTGTGTACAAAAAATGTAGTAGAGTATGAGGCCTTGGTAACAAGAATTCACCTAGTTGTTCGATGGAAAATTACTAGCCTACTTGTCTTTGGAGACTCTTAGTTGGTTATCAAACAAGTCAATGATGAATACCACACCAAAGATGATAAATTGTTTCCATATCATAGAATGATCGAACATCATAAACAATACTTTTAAAAAATATAGTTCCAACAAATTCCTAGAACCAATAAAAAAGCTGCCAACACAATGGATACAATTATATCCTTGATCTCTATGCCTGAAAATAGTCATAGGTGCGAGTTTCTTCTCAAGAACCTTATGTTTCCTAATTATGACATGAAGAGTCTGAAATGGTGTGTGATATTGTTGGTCCTAATTCTCCTTTGTACCAAGAAATTTATGCCTTTTTACATGATGAGATCATTCCTCTCCAACTCACTTCCAATCAGCACAAGACCTTCGTTTGCTGTACTTCTTGATATACCATCCTAGGTGATACCCTCTTCTAGAAATACTTTGATGGAACCCTCCTTAGGTGTCTTGGACTAGAAGAAGCTAAAACAATGTTAGAAGAGGTTCATCAAGGAATCCATGGGACCCATTCCAGTGGTATCACTCTAGCAAAGAAACTATTGGGTACAATATACTATTGGCCTATCATTATGTGAAGAATTATGTGCCTTATCATAAGGACAATGATTTGATACATGCACCCTTCCAATCCCTGATCCCCACTATCATCCCTTGGCCCTTTTCCTTTTGGGGACTCGATCTTGTTGGAAAAGTATATCCTAATTCCTCTAATGGCTATAAATACATCCTTTCTACTACTGAGTACTTTACTAAATAGGTAGAAGTCATCCCTCACTTGTACATATACTACTAGAATTTAGATCTTAAAGTTAATCTTGAATTATCTCATCTATTGCTATGGCATCCCACATGACATCGTTACTGATAAAAGATCCACTTTTAAGAATAAGGATGTTACCAAATTTTGTAAGAAGTTTTGCATTAAACAACACTATTCATTCAGGTACTACCCACAAGATATTCTTCAAGCTAAGGTTATGAATAAAACCATCATCAAAATCCTAAAAAAGACAAACATTGACATTGACCACGACTGACATCTACAACTAAATCCTACCCTTTGGGCCTACGATAATTACATTCGTACACCTACTAGAGACACTCCATTTTATTTTTTTATGGTATTGAATTAATCCTCCCTATTGAGATCTAAATCTCTTCCCTCTGAATTTCTCTAAAGAATATGTTATCCAATGAAGAATATCGAGTTTCCTTCTTGTAAGAGCTTCAAATCCTTGATGAGAGGTACTTGAATGCCCTAAACTAGATCTGTATGTATCAAAATCACCTTCGGTTATAGTTGTGTGTGTGAAAATTGTACCTAGCCATAGACACAACACTTCAGCAAAACATTAGAGGTTAGCAAATCAGAAATCTGCAAATAAAATGAAACTATGCTAACCAGGCGATTTATGGCCTTCTAGTAAGTATGAGTTTGATATTCTCAGAAAAAGACTGAGATCAGTGACAATGAAACACCTAAACGAAGGATTTAGAATCTAAAATGGATAAAAGATGAATGCAAATTAATCTATATTTTTGTATTTTCTATGCAATATGATATGAAAAAATAATGTGAATCTATTCTAGAAATGAAAGATGGATGCAAGATTAATCTAAAAATGATATGCTATGAATGCAAAAATGAATTGAGTGCTCAAAACAATAACAAAATTTCAGAATAGCTTGGTTGTAAAAGCTTTGATTCTTCAGATGCAAATTCGCCAGAGTAAGGATGTAAAATTGAAGGTCCTTTGTGTGAGGGATTGAGCCTCAATATATATAAATCCATGGCTTAGGGATGCATTGAGAAAAGCCATAAATCACTCTTGATAAACTCAAGTTGATTTTTGAGTTATCAAGAAATTAAAACACTTAACTCACAAAAATTATGCAAAAGCAGTTTTTGACTCAAAATAGAGTTTTAGATCACTTTTTCAACTCACAATCAAATGTTGAGTTTAGAAGTTTAACAAATTGAAATTGAAAATTGATTTAAAGTTAAGTATTTTTCTGATTATGCATGATTTAATAAGAATTAATTTAATAATTAAGTGATTTATCCTCAACTTAAATCATTTTTGAATAAAATAATTGATTTATGGGTTAATCAATTAATTTAAATCAAACTTTTATTCTACACTATATCATTAAATATTGACATTTAGGTTTTAATTAATTAAATAAGAATTTAATCAATTGTAGTAGGATTTTGATTTATTGTCAAAATAGAATAATATAAATTAGGAATAAATATAAATTTAATTAAATAATTAAGTGGCAAAATTAAATCTAATTAATTAAATATTCATCATATTCAATTAATCAAACTTTAGGATAAATATGATTTATCGCCAAATAATAATTCAATTAAATATAATTAGATAAATTAGGAATATTTAGGAAATATCCTCCAATGCAAAATTAGGATGAAATCAGTTAGGATTTTGACAATTCAATGCGCAGATGTGCCTTTGGTTAGGACTTTGATGTTGATTTCATTCGATTTGTAAATGTAGGAGGTTAATGAACTTATAGCCCATTTTTGCCCGGTATTACATTTTGCCCCTCTTTGAATTACTGTGCGAAGTGTACTGGTTCAAAGATTAGTCTATTTTTGATGATTGGTTTGAAAAGATTAATCGATTTTGAGACAGAAATTGATTTAAAAGATGTTTGATTTAGGTCTTGATTGACCAAAGAATCGAGATGATGTTAACTATATAAAAAATGAACCGATGATTACAAAGAAGTGCCAAAACACCTGATTCTGAACCTACGATTATGAAGAAGTGAGTGACCTAATTCTAGACCTGATTGTCCAAAGGAATCAAAATAGTATCACATCTGAACCCTTCAATTATGAAGAACCAAGGAAATAACACTAATGAACCGATGGTTACGAAAAGCTGATACAATTTACAAGATTGATTAGGATACCAGATTGATATGGATTTTGATGAATCTGATATGCCCCAAGCGATGTGCCCCAAGTGATGAGGTCTTTTGATGAATCAACAACTAGATGTGGTTGTTGTCTTGATTATTGAAAGAAATATTTGATTTATAGATTTGATTGATGTGCAATACCATGCCCCCTTCGGGATGAAAATAAAAATCTGACAAGAAAATTCAACGTGAAATAGTTTAGAAGCATGTTTAATTGATTTGAAAAGTTGTTAGACATGTCTGAAAAATGCATTATGCATCATTTAGAGGTCCTGGAGACTAAGTTTGACTAGGTTTGACCATGAGTTGACCATGGTTGACCAAGTTGAAATTCGAATAGTTTGATGTTAGATAATCAGTTAAGTTGAAAATTGGATTTCTATGATCAAAAGGTCGATAATGCAAGTAGTCAGCCGTCTTGGGTCCAAAAATTTTAATTCATGATTTTGACAATATAGATGATCTCAAATTTCGATTTTGATCCCGAAAATGGGTTGAGAACGTCGAAATTAGCCAGGGGTGCCTACTTGGTGATCTGTTAAGAAGACCTTCATGCGATACTCAGTCCTTGTGTCATGTTTTAGCTTGTTTTTGGAGAATTGGTTAAGTGTTCAAGTTTGTTTTGGAGATTGTGAGATAGTTTCAATCATGCAAAGTGCAAAATGACATGCAAAAATGAAATACAAACCTAAGACCTAGGACCTAGTCACTGATCATGTGTTGATTATTTATCATCACTGAATATTTTATTAGGTAACTAGATAAATCAATACAATGTTCACTAGTTAGACAACCATAAACATATGAATATTGATTTTGATGCGTCAAAGTCAATACAACGCCCACTAGCTAGACAACCATGGACATATGAAAATTGATTTTGATTTTGGAATGTCAGATTTAGATATAAGCACCAAGGCACAAAAAGCCATGGTGACCTGAATATCATGTCCATTTTGATATTGCAATTTGTATAAGCATCAAAACATAAATGTTTGTGATGACCTGAATACACCTTGCGTTATAAACACATTGAGCAGATTAGAGATCATTCTTAATCCCATGTGAATTACCCATAGTGACCCTTTATCATCCACATCCTTAAGTAAGATTGTGTTTCACAGTAGAAATAAGAATTTACTTAAAAAGATAAAGTTAGATCAAACTTCCTTGAAGCATCTGGGTATCAATGGTCGAGGTACTCCTGGCCATCCAACATGAAATGGAGGCTCTTACAAACAGACACCATTTCAATCCAGATTTTCCAAAGTTATTAGATTTTCACTCCAAGCAGAAAACAAAGAAAAGATTATGCCCCGAGTCATCACTCTCTAAATCCTATAAAGGACATCATCGAAGAGCTCAAAAGGACACAATATGCAAAAAAAATCTCAATGCGAATCAGTAAGCATACAAGGAGATAAAAGCATGTGAAGCAAAGATTGTTTTTGTGTTGATGATGCTTGTTTGTGTTTGATTGCAAAATATTTTTTGGTGAGTAGACAAACTGACTAACTTGGATGTAGCTTCAAAGGACTCTGACTTGGATATGATACATCTAAGATAATTAGGGCTATAGGATATGACTTTGATTGCCCTCAAATTTGAGCATTGATAGGATACATACACTTTTGTTGATTGATGTACAAACTGAATTTATTGAAAACAAGGATATCTACAAACTAAAGCTGGGAAAGACCAAGATTATGCTGATAGATGGAGCATTTTGAACAAGTGGCACCCATTTTTTGAGTTTTCACCATCTTGGAAAAGATTCTATTTTTGCTACCAAGGCACCTGTTTCTAGGTTTTCACCAAGGCACTTTTTCTTTTTTCTTTTTTCATTTTTCAATTATTTTTTGTGATACATCAAGGAGCCTATTGCTAGGTTTTCACCAAGATGATCATTTTTTCAAGACATTTTGCAAAGAATAAATACCTTAGGTGTAGAATTTCTTCAGATGGAGAATATTGATTGGTTCTCAGAGCTATTCTCCATTAGTCATTGAGAGTTGATAGGCTCTAAAGCCAAAAGTAGTAGTGATAACAAACGGACCTAGCCAGTTGGGTTCAAACTTCCCCTTGTGTTCTCTATGTGATTTATTTTTAGGAATTCCTCTCAAGACTAGATCGCTAACCTAAAATTCTTTGTGTCTGAATTTCTTGTTATAGACTCTAGACATTCTCTTCTAATATACTCTAAGATGATCATACGCCACTTGTCTGCACTCATCTAGTAGTTCAAGTTCTTGTAACCTAGACACTCTGTAATCATCGTCGGTGACAAGACCATGCATTTTGATTCTTAGTGATGGGATTTCAACCTCAATAGGTAGTACCACTTTAGACCCATAAACTAAAGTGAATGGTGTAGCCCCAGTGGGCATTCTAATACTGGTTCTGTAGGCCCAAAGAGCTGGATTGATCATGAGATGCCAGTCTTTTCCTATTTTATTAACTGTTTGATGCAAAATTTTCAATAGATTCTTATTTGAAGCCTCTGCTTGTCCATTCCCTTGTGGATAGTAGATAGATGACCAATGTTGTATCATTTTGAATTTGGCACATAAGTCATCTAAATCTCTATTCTTGAATTGTCCACTATTATCTGTGACTATTGAATGTGGGATTCCATACTAGCATATGATGTAGTTCAAAATTAACATTGATATTTTCTTGCTGGTTGCTTGAGTCAAAGGGATTGCTTCTACCCATTTAGTGAAATAGTATGTAGCTGTAATTATATGGGTATGTCCATTAGAAGAATGTGGATAAATGTCACCTATAAGATCAAATGCCCATTGTTGAAAAGGCCATTGTGTAGTGAAGGGAATCAAATCTCTCCCTGGTGCATGAATCAAGTTCCCATGTACTTGGCACTTTTAACAATTTTTAGCAAATTTGATAGCATCTTTCTCCATTTCAGGCCAATAGTACCCAGCCCTAATGAGTTTTCAAGCTAGTGTTAAACTATTGGAATGTGATCCACATATACCTTCATGGACTTCCTCTAATGTGCATTGAGACTCCTCACATTCTAAACATCTAAGGAGTGTACCATCTAGACCTCATTTGTATAAATCATTACCTATGCTGACATATCGTGATGCATTTTGGATAAGGTAACATTTCTCATGGCGGTTGAAGGTGTCAGGGATGATTTGGTCTTGAAGGTAGGAGAAAAGGTTTTTGTATCTGGATGAGTCATGACCAACAATAGTGCAGATCATATGGGTTTCAGGGGAATCATATGCAGGAAACGATAGTGCTTCCACCAGGAACCCATAGCGTAGCTCATGTTTGGGCTGCTGTAGTAAAGATGATAGCATTGCCATAGCATCAAGAACCTTGTTCTCCATTCTAGGGATTTTCTCAAATGTGATTGAGATGAAATAATTTTTAAGATCATCAACCATGCATTTATATGGAACTAATTTTTCATCTTTAGTTTGGTACACATCATTGACTTGGTGTATGATCAATTGTGAGTCTCCATGAATGTATAACTCTATCACCCTCCACTCAATTGCTATCTTCATGCCATTAAGAATAGCTTCATATTCTGCAATATTGTTTGTGCAAGGAAATTTTAATCTGAATGCTTTAGGTATTGAATATCCTTGTGGTGTTATGAACAATATGCCTTCTCTAGATCCATTTTGTGTATATAATCCATCAAAGAAAAGATGCCATGTCCTAGAAGATATGTGCATGAGTGATGAATCAGGAAATTCCATTTGTAATGGTGTATCATCAAACATTGGTGCTTCAGCCAGTTGATCAACAATTACTTGGCCTTTGATAGCTTTTCTCTTGACATATTTGATATCAATTTCACTTAATAGCATCACCCATTTAGCTAATCTACTTGTTAGGGCAGTTTTTCTCAATAAGTATTTCAGTGGATCCATCTTAGCTATCAATTGTGTAGTATGAGACAACATGTAATGTCTCAATTTTTGTGATGCAAAGATCATAGCTAGACAAGCTTTCTCAATCATTGAATAGTTCTTCTCATATGTTGCCAATGTTCTACTTATGTAGTAAATTGCTCTTTCCTTCTTTTGTTCATCATGCTATGCTAGTAATGCCCCTAGTGATGTATCTATGGTGGAGACATATAGAATCAATGGCTTCCCTTGAATAGGAGACATTAGAATAGGAGGATTTGATAAATACTACTTAATGTGATTAAAATTCTTTTCACACTCCTCATTCCATGCAAATGTCACACCTTTATGTAGTGTCTTTGTGAAAGGTTGTGATATATCTGCTAGCAGAGATATGAAACGCCTGATAGATTGCACCCTTCCTTGTAAGGCTCTCATTTGGCTAATATTTTTGGGAGGTTTTTTCTCCATTATAGCTTTGAATTTAACTGGATCAACTTCAATACCCTTCTTTGAAACAATGTAGCCCAAGAGCTTTCTAGAAGTGACACCAAAAGCACATTTTTTAGGGTTCAGTCTGAGAGTAAACTTTTCCATTCTATCTAGTATCTTGCTTAAGTCATGAAAATGTTCTGATCTAGTCATTGATTTAGCCAAAGTGTCATCAACATAGTCTTCCATAGTTTGATGCATCATATCATGAAAGATAGATGTCATAGCTTGTTGATAAGTAGCTCCAACATTCTTTAAACTGAATGGCATGCCATTCCAACAAAAGGTACCCCATGCACATGTAAAAGTGGTTTTTATCTTGATCTTCTGGTGCAATTTTGATTTTATTATACCCAGAGAAACCATCCTTGAGAGAGTACATTTCAAATCTCGAAGTCATATCCACTATCATGTCAATGTTGGGAAGTGGAAAGTCATCCTTAGGGCATGCTTTGTTTACATCTCTAAAATCTGTGCATACTCCAATAGATTTGTCAGGTTTTGATACTGGAACAATGTTAGAGATCCATTCTGCATAATCAATAACTCAGATAAATCTAGCTTTTAGTAACTTCTCTAGCTTGGCCTTTACAAGAAGCGACACATGAGGATGCATTTTACGCAGCTTCTGTTTTATAGGTTTTACTCCTGGAGCTATGGAGAGATGATGCATGATATGATTTGGATCTAACCCTAGCATATTTGAATACTTCCATGTGAAGTTGATCTTCTTTTCTATCAAGAATGTTGTGAATGCTTCTTTCTCTTCCTCTGATAAGGATTGTGCTATATGAACAAGTTGTGGTTCCTCTGCTATACCCAAGTTGATAGATTGAGTGGTTCCTCTATTATCACAATGTCATTATTGGATTCCACTTCAGGAGTAGGTGGATCAGATTCATTAAGTTTATCATTTCACTCTAGACTTACGTCGGATTGAGGTGAATATTGGTGAATTACATCAACATGTTTTTTTGTGATAAGATCATCTTCTTTTGGAATGAGACCCCATTCATAGTCATTAGATTCATCTTCTATTTCTTCATCTAGACCTTTAGGAAATCTGAGAATACGTATAAAATGAGGATAGATTCCCCAAGTAGTATTACCTTTAGATTTGGATTTGAACTCATACTCATGGGAATCAATTTCATAATCACTAGACTGTCCTAATTGTTCAGCTATGGTGATAGGTTTACCCTCTTCTTGCTTAGTAGTAGGTTCTTGTGTTTCTACTACATTGATATTCTCTTTAGGTTTTTCTTCATCCTTAAGAAGATCTAGGATGTCTTGGGGTAAATGCTCATAAGGAATGAGATTAATAGCATCTTTAGATTAACTCAGTTGTGTGACCAATTTGTAAGAATAGATGTTTAAACCAGTGCCTCCATCTATCAACACATCTTTCACACAACGGTTTTGGATTAGGACTTCAATGTGCAAAGGCTAGTGTAGACACCTAAAAATCCTTTAAAAAATAAAGTATTTTTATTTTCTGAAAAACTCCTGATGACATCATCATTTGTTAATTAATTAATTAATTTATTTATTTATTTTTATGCCATTAAATCCCTTTACCTTAATTAAAAATATTTAATTAAGGAATCCCTCCCAAAAATGTTTAAATCTTATTTAAAAATTATTTCCATATTTATTAATTATTTAATTAATAAATTGACCAAAAATTCCAAAATAAATAATTAATTTATTTTTTCCCCAAAACTTGGCCAATTTCCTTAAAACCACTAACTTCTTCTAGAATCTTCTAATCCCTCTTTAATATCGATTAAAGGCTAATCCCATCATTTCCTAATCCTAATCCCAACTCAAGAATATTTAATTAAGATTAAATATTAATCCTCAATTCCTAATTTACCCTAGGAAAACTCTAGACTCTTCTAGAACTTTCCTAATCCTTCCCTAAACCCATTTAGGGGAAATTAACTACTTTCCCTAAGCTAATCTAAGTCTCCTTTGACTCTTAGTCAAACCCTGCCCGTAATGAGCCTCAAACTCATTAAAGCCTTTGGGATAAATAAAACTTTATTTATTTCATAAATTCCATATTTATCCCTAGAAAGCCTAGACTTTTCTAGAAAGTCTTTATCTTGATCCAAAGCCTAGACTCTTCTAGAAAGTCTTCATCCTTATCCCCTTGACTCAACCCCTAACCTTACCTCAAACTCTGACTCATCCTCCTAACCGAAGCCCTTCCCAAATCCTATAAATACTCCTCCTTCCAAGAGCAAATTATTAGCTTAGCTTTTATCCTCATGCATTGTTATCATGCTCTTTTACTTCTAGCTTTAGCATAATCAATACTAATAGTTAGTTTTTTTTTATCATTACCAAGCTTTCTTAGAACACATCATAGCTTAGCAATAATGGATTAACATAGTTTCTTTCATTGTTTTGCATAGCATATAGCATCATATCACATCTCTATTTGGTCTAAAATCAATCTTAGCATAAACATCATGTAGTGTAATCTTCATTTCAGCATCATTTGGATCCTTGAGGCCTTAGGGGTAATTCAGGTTTTCTATACCTATTTTGTGCCATTTATGAGGTTTTCATGGATCTCAATCTGTCCTAAAATGCATAAGGAACATGCTACATGTGAATAGAGAGCATACCCACATTCCTTTTATATGAGCAAATCAAACAGTGCATGGGCGCATTTGTTTTAGCTCAATCTGAATGACTTTGTGAATTACTGTTTGCTTTTGTTAGGTATATGCTGCTTAGACTAACGTTTGACATGTCTATGCCTTTCAAAATAGATTAGGTTTGCATTGATCACAGCTAGTTATGCGAATGACTCAAGGAGTTGTGATCTTCCTCTGAAAAGGAGATATACTGGGACGATGTCAGATGTCCAACCATAGTCTGGAATCTATCAAGATCAAGGTTATCAGGAACATTGGATCCGAGCAGAGCTTTGTCCAAAATTGCTCTATGAGTAGGAGATATCTGAAGCAACTCAAACATTGAGATCTTAGCATTTGTATGCTGGAGTTGTTGGACAATGCTATAGGATGTAGGTCTAGTATCTTTGGGCATTGATGACTTTGAGGTAGTCCTCTATTTGGAAGTAGATGATAGATTGAATGGCACCTTAGGGGCGTTTGATGAGCCCCAATTTTGTCCTTGTAATTGTACCTGAGATTGTGATTGAGTCACTACATTTGCTGATTGATTGTCTCTATCTCTTCCTACAATTGTGATGACATTGCAATGTTCTGAGAGACATGGCTCAACCATGTTGATGACAGCGTTTTTTCTAGAGTAAGCGTAATTGAATTTGGGACCCATATTAGGTATATAAGATGAATTTCCCTGACCATGTTTAGGAAATGGTTTTTTGAATGTCGTATGATCGCTATTTGATTTGTGATTGTTAATCACTATTTCTCCTTGATCAATTTTGTCTTGAATTAGATGCTTCAAGTGCATGTAGTTGTTGGTCTTATGTCCTTTATTTCGGTGGAAGTCACAAAAATCAGTCTCTCTCCACCATTTTGGTTTAGGTTTATGATCAAAAGGTTTAATCTCAGGTAGCATGATAATTTTATTTTCCAAGAGAGTTTTCATGGAAGATTCTAAGGACTCTCCAAGAGGAGTAAACTCACGTTTTGGTTTTGAAACCCAAGGTTGATATTCTTTAGACTTTTTAGGATCAGATGTCTTTGATTCAGAAGCTTTGATGGCTTGGGTTCTCATCGTGAGATTGAATGCTGGTGCTTTTGATGGAGCACTGATGTGATTGACAACTCCATCTGATACAACATTCTTGTTCTTATTCTAGAATTTGACTTTGTCTTTTTTATTAGAATTTGAACTTGACTCTTGCTTGTTGTCTTTGTTGAGCGATATGTCTCCCTTATAGACAAGTACATTTTTAATTTTGATTGTATTTTAAACCATTTTCTCAAAAGAGGTATGATTTTGCATTTGCAAATGATAATTGATTTCTAGGATGAGATTATTGATGAAGATTTCCAACTTCTCAATTTTTGGAATTTGTCTGGCATAAAGCAAGAATTTCTTTCTCCATCTTTTGAGAAAAGTCAAGAAGGGTTCTCCTGAATTTTTTTTGAGATTGCATATATCAATCATCATGACTAGATGTTGAATGTTGTAGGAGTACTATTGATAAAACAATTTGTTGAGCTCCTCAAAATTCTTGATTGTTGGAGGAAGTTTGGAGAACCAATGAATGGATGCTCCTCCCAAAGATTGAGGGAAAAGATGCATCAGATAGGTTGGTTCATGCATGAACTCCATAGATTGAGTGCAAAATTCCCTCACATGATCTTGTGGATCAGAATTATCATCGTATTTGTCATATTTTGAAATTTTGACTCTCTTAGGAAATGGTGGCATAGACAAGTTCTTGTCAAATTGAAAAGGGCACAAGGCTTCCATGGAGAATTCTCTAGGTTCCGTCTCCTTTTCTAGCTTGTTGAGTTTAACTTGCATAGCATGTATTTGTTTCATCATGGCTGTAATAGTATTTTCTTCCTCTTGGGTGATGATGTTTTTGACTTTGAAGTCTTGAAGAAGCTTAGCTCCTTGTTGAGCCAATTGTAAGAAATAGGTCTCTTTTTCCTATTGAAGGAAATGTCTCATCATTCTTTGGAAATCATCATTCCTATATCATTTAATTTCAGATGGTGTTGGTTCGAGATCCCCACCATGATTGGATTGATGACCTTGGGAGCCTTGGTTTCCTCCCCCTTGAGACATGCTAGGAGTTTTAGGACTCTTTGGTATTGTTTGATGCAAATTTTGTTGAATACCTCCATGGATTGATGGAGGGGGTACATAACTAGTTTTTTAGTCTCAAATTGCTGAGACCGTCTATTTTGTAAAGTCCTAAATTGTATAGTGTACACACAAAAGTAGTGCACTTCTATGGATCCTTACAATCAAGAACACTCAAGAATGAGGCCTCAAAAATTGATCCATAGCTCTCTATGTATGGAGTTGCAAGATGTAGAGTTGCTCTCAGCTAGAGCTATGAAGCTAATGACCTTGCTAGTCAACCACATAATGAGAGATTCAAGGTTGAAGAAAAGGGCAAGAGTGCCAATATCCCCAATGAATCAAATGGAAATGCAATGCAAGTAAACTAAGAATGAAGATGCAAGCTAAGCTAAATGATAACAATGCAATGCTTGAAAGGAAATCTAATCTATGAAAGGAAAGTGCAAACTAAACTATGAAAGGAAAGTACAAGTATTACAATCCCTCCTAATTAAGCTATGTGAGATTAAACTATTGCATAAAAGGAAATCTACACTAAGAATGTCATGATTATGCAACTATGAAAGAAAACTAAATGAAATGCAACAACAATGTCTTAAAAGCTTGAATGCAAGAATGTCTTCAAAAAAGCTCCAAATGACCTAGAAAACCTGAAGCATAACATTAGCATAAAACATGAATGGATATCAAATGAGGAGAAGAGCTCTTATTTTATAGAGAATAAAAAGGAATGGACCATGGAGATTAAGAGGCAAAAGACTTAATCAAAGGTGGAGAAAAATAGAGGCTCAATCCATGTGCACAAATATCCTCCAATGAGAAAATAAGAGTTGACTTTTGTGTCCATATAAGACAAAAAGTGCTTTTTCCCTTTTTATAAAATATGAATAATGCTTTATTTGTGGAACTTAGGATAAGAGGAAAAGGTGGGGCTTTTTATTTATTAAAAGGGGAGGAAATATTCCTTTTGAATAAATAAAGACTTTAGGATAAAATGGTTAGCCCAAGGCAAATAATCGAAAATGATAAAATAGGATTTGATCAAGGAAATTGATATAATTGATAAAATGTTGATTTTTGAAAATATTGATTTAGAGATTTGATAAATTGAGAAATGGGGCCCAAAGTATAGGTGACCATTTTAGGGTGCATACATTTTTCCCTCTTTGACTAATGTGTGATCGATCTGGGAACACATGTAGTCAAAGAATGAAGTTGCAATGTGAGATCAATTTGGGATCACAAACAACTCAGATGTGAGATTGATTTGGGATCACATCCGGACAAAACATAAACAAAGGCCTTTGAATATGAGGTCGATTCGGGATCACATCCAAAGTAGCAGATAAGAATCTCAAATTTGAGCAAAAGCTCACAAAAAAGATGTCTAAATCAAGAGAATCAAGAGAATCAGGGATGAGAATCCCATAGATACTGCCCCCTTAGAATCAAAATCAAAATCAGGTAGAGAAGAATAATAAATCGATAAAGATTAGATCAAATCATAATGAAATCATGATCGAAGATAAAAGATGATAGGATAACCATCGAGCAGTGAAGATATGCCCCAGTCTGACTGAAAAAGATATAGGATAAAGATGCAATCAAATGTGAGAAAGGAGTGAATTGAATGAAGATGAATGAAAGACTAGAAGTTTGAGAGACATGGGGGATGAAGAAATGAAGATGCCCTAATAAAGATCGAAGGATCAGGCCTCAAAAGGTTTAGCCAACTACGTAGAAGACAGTGAAAATTTGAAATGTGATTTTGACTATCAAGATGACTTCAAATTTTGATTTTGAGTTTGAAAATGGATCTCGGACGTCGAAATTAGGTAGGGGTGCAATTTTCACGCAATTCTGAGGTGTTTGAAAAATTAGGTCAAAAAGTCAAAATGCTATATATGGGGCAAGAAGTGTCATTTTCAAAATCATTTGACTTTTATTGATTTGAGAACCTCAAGAGTGTAGAGAGAGAAAATGGCCCAACTAGTAGGAATTCCCATCCACAGACACCGATTCGAGCGCGTCCGGTTGCATAACCAGCCTCCACACTATGGTGCCCCGGTATGTTTTCAAGAAAACTTTCTTGTTGGATCATTTATGAGTATTTAATACATTTAAACATGTTTTTGAATATTTTTTAAAATCTTCAAATTTTATCTAGGTGAAAAGTCATGCGACACTTTAGAAGTGTCGCGACCTTTGAGAAGTATTGCCGTGCGACACTTTGTGAGACAAAATAGAGCCGCACGCACATTGAAACCAGTGTCGCGTGACACAGGATGAAATGGTGCATGCCACTAAGTGAAGTGTCACTCGGACAAATACTATCACACTGGTATATGACAAAGTGTCGCATGACACTTAGCCAAAAAAATAGTGTTGCCCAATATAAAAATTTTACATGTTTAGATTTTTGAGCAAAACTAACACAAGTCCTGACAATGTGTGATGTAAAAATGCTTTGTACTGATATTTGATATCCTTTATGATATGCTCTGACATCTAGCTTGGTTTAAATGGCTTGCAGGAGAACTTCTCGACATTGTGCATTAGAGCACCGCAGATGACCGAGTTGAGATTCGTTCGAGATCTAGATGATCCAGGCGAGGCTAACTTGAGGACAATGGGGTTCCGATATCTATTATGGATGCCCCACATACGAGCCGATCATAGGCTGTTGACTACTTTGGTCGAGAGATGGCATAGTGAGCACAACACCTTCCATTTGCCTACTATAGAGGCATCCATCACTTTGGAGGATGTCTACCGGATCTTACGGGTTCCATGCCACAGAGATCCTATAAGTATAATCATGTTTATAGATAATCATGGTTGTAAAGTTTCCATATAATAGAAACTAACTTGTTTGTTGGCACAAGTTTACTATGATCAGGATCCCATAGAGGGTAGAAAGGTGATACAGGGGATGTTTTAGGATGTTACCATCCTGGATCGGCATGTTAGCTAGGATTGGCTGATGGATGGGTATGCCAAAGACTACCCTGTACCATGCATTATTGCATCTTTGATCAGACAGGCTCTGATTCTAGATAGGAGTCAGAAGGGCTTCCCTTTGGGGGAGACTATTGGCAGACTTGGTGGCACAGCCACATAGGATGGCTTGGGGTCCAACTATTTTAGTGGACATGTATTAGGAGCTACATGAGATCGTATATAGGGATGGGAGGACCTGGGCATGCGGAGCTATACTCACACAGATATGGGCGTGGGAGCACATAGTTGTAGTGCATCCACTAGTGTAGCCTAGGGAGCGTAAGTATCCCTACATTCACAGATATAGTAGTTTCATCTCCCAGGCACATAGAGGAGATGTTGCATACTACCACAGGATACTGGACGAGCTGACCTCCTTCACATGGAGGCCTTACAGGACAGTCGAGGGATGGTCTGACAAGAGAGAGCTAGACTACATGCTTTGTAGTTAACCATTAGTAGGTCGACACCCAAATATTATTGAGAGATTTGTTATTACTCGAGTGTGGAGGTAGTTTGGTCGACAATAGAGGGTATCTGTGGAGACCACCACACATGCCAGATTTCAAGATGAGGAGGGACAGGGGTGGCTACCAATGCTGGACTACCAGTAGGTAGTACAAGAGATAGTTGCCATCAGGAGGGAGCCATGGGAGTACCTACCAGACATGGCAACTGCAGGGATGGATGCAACATACCGTACGTAGAGGTGGAGGGACCCATTTTTGAGATTTACTATACCAAATGTATAGGTTGCCGCACAGGGGGGAGATAGAGGGGACAATGGAGATGGAGGAGATAGACGATACAAAGGAGGGAGAGTGCTGGAGAGGGGAGAGGGGTCAGGAGCAGGTGGCTGAAAAAGGCCACGGAGATGGAGGTCAGCTACTCCAGAGGATGAGGCGAGACCAACTCACCGACAGGCAGGGGATCAACAGGATCAGCCGATAGGAGGAGAGGATCTCAGGGCTAGGATACAGGCCCTAGAGATGGAGATACAATAGCTAAGGATCACCATAGTCATGAGAGGAGAGCAGCTCATAGATCAGTGAGTGGAGACTGAGTGACGGGAGAGGTAGCTAGAGATTGCCTTAGCAGAGAGGCAGAGAGAGGCAGCGTGGGAGGCATACTACCATGGGTTGTATATATAGGCAGTCCCCGTAGATCAGAGAGCACCTTCCTACTTAGCAATAGTGGGCAAGTCAAATGTAGTACATATCACTATACCACCACCTCAACCACCAGGTCCTAGGGATGGTGGTAGCGAGTCCTAGGTTTAGATGTTTTGTTCATATCATGAGACATTGATCCAGATTTTGGGATCTCATATTGTACATTATATTATATCATTCATATATATATGAGATTACTAGATTTTTGATATATCTTGTGTATCAGTCTCACTTGTGATGGATGTATCAGTTTATATATTGTCTTGTTATTTTGCTCAAAAATGTATGCATTAAATGATCATGTATATTCTCTCTCATAGATGTATGGTTAATCCTCATGTGTATGATGTAGTCTCATGTTTCTGAAAATGACATCTCTTAAGATACAAATATGATGATGTGATTAACCCCTTGTGATGACAGGAATAGGATGTGATGAAAAAGATGAAGAGCGAAAGACATGATCGAGAAAGGAAAGAAAGGAAATGAGCGCAATTGACTAATAGGTCCATGAAAGATGAAAAGGAGAGCTCTCTCCATATGTAAAGTGCAAAACTAGACTAACATGAACCTAAAAATGTAAGCTACTATGAAAAGTGGTTGACTTGCAAGGTCACAATGCTTATAGACATCTAATTATCATCATCGAGCGTTATTGGTAGTGTCATAAGATCATACAATGCACACTAGTATGACTATGGGTATATGAATATGATCTATATCAGATAGGAATGTGGAAATCCCACCTAGGCATCAAAGACATGTAGGTCAAGATGACTAGTATAGTGAGATCACCTAAGTTTGATATGGCAAGATTATGCTAGTATCAAGACACATGAAAGTCGGGATAACTAGAAGCATGCACTCGCATAAAATAGTCAAGGATAATATCCAGTAGGTCCTCAGTGTCAAGTAGGTCAAGCATAAATGCTAATGACAATAAGGACTAACAAGATATACCCACAAGTAGATAAAGAAAGAAAACATGTTCTCATTCCCTCAGTCTTCTAGCTATGCATCATCAAAAACTTCTCAGGGAGAAAACACTCATCAAAGAAATCCTCATAGACAACACACAAAGAAAAATAAAGTCAAGCATATCTCAGCGAGTTGATTGTGTTAGTGCGTGTGTGTTGGTCATAGAGTCAAACTCTGAGTATCGCATCTGCCAGTGGAAAATATCATATCATACTAGACTGTAGGGTAAGACATCTGATAAGTGTTAAGAAACATTGTTGGGGTGGTGTTGAAAAACACCTGTTATGAAATGCTCCCAAGAGACAAACGCAACCTAAAAAGACCTATGCTAATAGCTATGCCCCCTAGACAAGGATAAAGACCAATTCCAGACCAAGTCAAATAAGGTCAAGACATGATGGAGAAAGGTTTAGTGTCAAGGACGCATGGTAAAAGACAAGGGTGCAAAGGCCTCAAGTAGCGTCTGTTTCCAGGTTTTCACCACTTGGAAGATTTTTGATTTTTTCAATTTTTTTGTATTTTTGCTACCAAGGCGCTTGTTTCTAGGTTTTCACCAGGGCACTTTTTCTATTTTTTTATTTTTTCAAGACTTTTTATGCTTTTTAGGATTTTTGACAATATATCATTTTTTTGGGGATTTTTTCAGGATCATATATGGATTTTTTTGGTATTTTTTTTCAGGATCATAAAATATGTACAAAGGATGCCCCTAGACAAAATAGGCATCAAGGATAGAACTTTTTGAGGTGCAAAACATTAATAGGGTTAGGGAGCTATTCTCCCTCTTCATCAGTTAACAAATACACACCTGTGCAAAAAGCGACAGTGATGACATATGGACCAAGCCAATTAGGTTCAAATTTACCCTTTTGTTCTCAATTCTGTTGATTCTTTGGATTCTCACGCAAGACAAGATCTCCCACTTGAAATTCCCTAGGGTGAACCTTCTTGTTGAATGCTTTGGACATGCATTTTTGATAGACCCTCATATGATCAAATGATGCATTGCGCTTCTCATCTAGAAGTTCTAATTCCTATAATCTCATGGCACGGTAATCTTCATCTATTATTAAACCTTTGAGAGAGACTCTGAGTGAAGGGATCTCTACCTCCAAATGTAACACTGCTTCAACACCATAAGGGCAAAAGGAGTAGCCCCTGTTGGAGTACGAATACTCATTCTATAGGCCCATAAAGCCAGATTTATCTGTAAGTGCCAGTCTCGGCCATTCTTGTGAACCGTTCTATGCAGAATTTTAAGAATGGTTTTATTAGAGGCCTCTTCTTGTCCATTTCCTTGTGGGAAGTAAATGGAGGACCAATGTTATTTTATCTTAAATTTCTTGTAGAGGTGTTTAAGGTCTTTGTTTTTAAACTGACCTCCATTGTCAGTGATGATTTCAGAAGGCACTCCAAACTGACAAATGATATGATTTAGGATGAATAATGAAACCGTCTTGCTTGAGGCAATAGAAAGTGGGATAGCTTCTACCCACTTTGTGAAATAATCAGTAGCTGTGATAATGAATTTATGTCCACCTGATGAGTTGGGATGAATCTACCCAAAAAGGTCAAAGGCCCAGTGCTAAAATGGCCAATGAGAAATAGAAGGAATTAGCTCCCTACTCGGAGCATGTATCAAGTTTCCATGTTTCTGACATTTTTCGCAAGTTTTGGCAAAAGATATAGCATCCATCTGCATTATGGGCCAATAGTACCCTGCCCTAAGCAACCTTCGGGCCATGGCAAGACCATTGGAATGTCCTCCACAAATGCCCTCGTGGATATCAACTAACGCTCGGTCGAAATCATCCTTCTCCAAGAACCTAAGAAGTGTCCCATCTAAACCCCTCCTATATAAATCACCAGAGATAAGGGTATGGTGAGAGGCGTTATGAACAAGGTTTCTTCTTTCTGAGAGGTTAAAGGTTTCAAGAATGGTGCCATCATGAAGGTATGAATAAATAGCACCATAATGAGAAGACTCGTGACTGACCAAGGTACAAATGACATGGCCTTTAGAGGAGTCAAATATGGGATGGTGTAGCTCTTCCACCAGGAATTCAAATCTTGACTCATGTTGTTCCAATTGAAGGAGTGAAGCCAATGTAGCCATAGCATTTGCAACCTTATTTTCTATTCTAGGGATCTGTTGAAATGTTATAAATGTGAAATAGCATCGCAATGAATCAACCATCTTCTTATAAGGGATCAACTTGTCATCCTTAGTTTGGTATTCTTCATTTACTTGGTTGATAATTAGTTGCGAGTCACCAAAGACATGTAGCTCTGTAATTACCCATTCGATGGCCATTTTCAATCCATTAGTTAAGGCTTCATAGTTGGGAATGTTGTTTGTGCATGGGAATAGTAACTTATAGGACTTTGGAATAGTATTTTCATGAGGGGAAACAAACAAAACTCCAGCTCCTGATCCATTTTGCATATTTGAACCATCAAAGAACATCTTCCAAGTTCTTGTAGTCATGTACATGATGTGCTCATTTGGGAATTCAACTTGCATTGGTGTTTTGTCTTTTATTGGAAAATTAGCCAGTTGATCTACAATAGCTTGTCCTTTTATGGCTTTACGCTCAACATATGCAATGTCAAATTTTGAAAGAATCATCATCCATTTAGCTAGTCTACCCATGAGAGTAGCCTTACAAAGAAAATATTTGAGTGGATCAATTTTAGCTATGAGGTGTATTGTATGTGCAAGCATGTAGTGATGCAACTTTTGGGAAGCAAACACCATAGCAAGGCAAGATTTTTCAATACTAGTATAATTGACCTCATAGGAGACAAGTGTATGGCTGATGTAATAGATGGCTCTTTCTTTCCTAGTATCATCATGTTGAGCCAATAGTGCCCCCAGAGAAGATTCTGTCACTGATATATACAAAATCAATGGTTTTCCTGGAATAGGAGGCATTAAAATTGTGGGATTATCCAAGTATTATTTTATTTGGTCTAGGCTCTTTTGAAAATCCTCATTCCAGGTACATGAAACTCCCTTATGCAATGTCTTATTGAATGGCTGTGCTCTATCTGCAAGTTGTGAAATGAACCTCTGTATAGATTGGAATCATCCTTGGAGACTTCTCATTTGACTAATGTTCTTAGGAGGCTGCATATCTAATATCGCTTGAACCTTTTTAGGATCCACCTCTATTCCTTTAGCTGAAATTATGAATCCTAGAAGTTTACCTAAGGTGACTCCAAATGCACACTTTTTTGGATTCAATCTTAATTGAAATTGTTCCATTCGATTGAGAATCACTTCTAAATCTTTGATATGTGTATCTCTTTTCTTAGATTTAGCCAAGGTATCATCCACATAATCTTCCATATTCTTATGCATCATATCATGAAAGATTGTTGTCATAGCTCTTTGATATGTAGCTCTTGCATTTTTCAATCCAAATGGCATGACGTTCCAACAATAGGTTCCCCATGCACATGTGAAGGCTATCTTTTCTTGATCTTCAGGAGCTATTTTTATTTGATTATATCTAGAGAAACCATCCATTAAAGAGTATATTTCATATCCCGCAGTCATATCCACTATCATGTCGATATTAGGGAGTGGAAAGTCATCCTTTGAGCAAGCTTTGTTAAGGTCTCTAAAGTCTGTGCATACACAAATAGACCCATCATGTTTTGAGACTGGAACAATATTGGAGATCTAGTCGGCATAGTCAATAGCTCTAATAAATCCTCCTCCTAAGAGCTATTCTAATTCAGCCTTAACAAGGAGAGCTATGTGAGGATGCATTTTCCTCAACTTCTATTTTAATGACTTAATTCCTAGAGCTATAGATAGATGATGCATAATAAGATTAGTGTCAAGCCCTGGCATATTTGAATATGTCCAAGAAAAATTGATTTTCTTTTTCTGTAAGAATCTTGTATATGCCTCTTTCTCTTGTTCTGATAGAGACTGAGCCAGATGAATAATTTGTGGAGCCTCCTTTGTATTCAAATTCACCAACTGTGTAGGCTTAATGAGAACTGATGATCTATCCTGAAAATAACTCGGCAAGTTATTAAGCACCCCATCCTTAGGCGCTTCAAAGAGGTTTTCACCTTTGGATATGTCTTTTGTTTTTACTATTTTGGGTTTTGACACCGCCACAAAGTGGTTTTCGCCATCAGAACCATCTCTTTTCTTTTTCTTTTGTTTTATTTTATGACTGAGGTACTTAATATCAAGCTCTATCATACTTGTTGTAGGCTCGCTGGTGGAAGAGACTACGGGTTTGAGAGTGTTTAAATAGCAGGCTATCTCATTGTCATTATGGAAAGTAAGGAGTTGAGGCTCTTCATAAAGCTGTGACCAGTCAATCAAATGATGGTGGACAAGGGGGAGGCCAACGACTAGTTCAATATTATTGATATGGTAGGTATTATCTCTGGTGATCATATAGTTAGGATTCATCAAGTCTCCCTCTAAGGTACTTGAATTAGGGTTTGTCTCTTCAAACAAAGTATCATCCACTAAGGCAATTCGAGGAATCCAATCCTCCAATCCTACACTAGACTCGTTAGCTACCTCAGGTTGGGACTCAAATGTGTGGATAACAAAAATTTCTAGATCAACAGTGGAACAAATGGAAAGAGTCTCCCACTCATACTCATGCGAGTCTATGTCAGAATCCCTACTGGGATGTTTTCACCAACCATATTTTTTAGGCCTCAAGGTAGAGGTACCTGGGTCACCGGGGGTGAAACCTTCTTGGATATTATTTTGAGATTGAGTAGACTCTTCACCATGAGTAATAATAGAGGATTGTCCTTTTTCAAAACTTGTTGGATCAATTGCGGAAGCATCTAGGTCTCCCCAAAGGAGATCAGTGGAAGGGATCCAATCTTTACACTCATCTTGCTGATTCTGCAAATTCGGCACATAATTAGACTCATCGTCACTATACGTCGCAGCTGGGATAGGAGCAGTTTTTTTACTTTTGCTTTCAAAACCTAGGCCCACTATTGTTTTAATTCTCCGGCCAAAGAGAGAATGATCAATAGGTTCCACTTTAGCATCTAACCTATGACTAAGAGGGCCATGACCTGGGTAGCCCATGTTTTTAACCAAAGTATATCCTTTCCCATAGGTCTTAGGAGAAGGTGAAAAATTCTCATTATGTTGGTATTTTTCTTCTCTGTAAATCCAATCTCTGACGACTACTTCCTCTTTCTCTTCCTGAATAGGCACTGAGGACTCTACAAATTTCCCAAACAAAGTCATGGCAGAGGATGAAGGTTTCCTCTCGAGTGAAGGTTTTCCATAAGACCTAGGCGAGATTGGCATTTTTATGAAGGAATCCATTTTGTAATCTCACATGCCAAGGTCAACAGACTTTAATTTATTCTTACACTGCTCAAGAGCAGCATCAGAATTGTCAGCTTCTCTATTTAAGGGAACATGTGAACCAACTGAAACTGCATTGACAGATAATGTGCTATCCCCTGGTATGCAAAATTCAACACCATTGTAAGGGAATTTAACACATTGATGGTAGGTAGTGTATGCACCCAAAAATGGTCAGCTAGACTTTGGGCCCCATTTATTTGATTTATCAATCCTGAATCAATTTTATCAATAATCAATATTTTCAACAATATCAATTTCTTGATCAAGTCTTAATTTCGATCATATATTGGATTTTTATCCTATGGGCTAATCATTTATCCTAAGTCTTTATTTGATTAAAAGGAATATTTCCTCCCCTTTTGATTAAATAAAAAGCCCCACCTTTTCTTCTTATCCTAAGTTGCACAAATAAAGTATTATTCATATTTTATAAAAAGGAGAAAAGCACTTTTTGTCTCATATGGACATAAAGTCAACTCCTATTTTCCTATTGGAGGATACTTGTGCACATAGATTGCTCCTCTTTCAAGCTCCACCGCTAATTAAGACTTTTGCCTCTTAATCTCAATGGTCCGTTCCTTTGCATTTCTTATAAAAGGAGAGCTCTCTCCTTCATTTTCATATCCATCTCTTTCATGCTAATGTTATTCTACAGGTTTTCTAGGTCATTTGGAGCTTTCTTTGAAGACACTTTTTCATCCAAGCTTTGAAGATCTTTGTTACATTCCATCTAGTTCATATTTGCTTTCATAGTTGCATAATAATGGCATTCTTAGTGTAGATTTCCTTTTATGCAATAGATTAATCTCACATAGTCTAAATAGGAAGGATTTGTAACACTTGTTCTTTCCTTTTCATAGAATACTTTGCATATTTGCATCCTCATTTTAGTTGCATTGCATTGCATCTCATAGTGATTCTTGGAGATATTGGCATTCTTACCCTTGTCTTCACTTGAATCTCTCATTGTATGGTTGACTAACAAGGTCACAAGCTTGTAGCTCTAGCTGAGAGCAAATACATCATAGTCCCTTGCAACTCCATGCATAGAGAGCTATGAGCCGCTTTGTGAGGCCTCATTCTTGAGCAACCTTGCATGTAATGGTTCATAGAAGTGTACCATTTTAGTGTGTACAGGTAGATGGCACCGCTTGCATGTCATGAATCCATGGTCAAAATATTGTATGCCAAAGGTCCGACATCAACAATCTGAAACAAAATGTCCTTTTCCACAGGACCAATTTTGACAGGAAGAATGGCCAATCAAGAATGAGGCCTCAAAAATCGATCCATAGCTCTCTATGTATGGAGTTGAAAGATGTAGAGTTGCTCTCAGCTAGAGCTATGAAGCTAATGACCTTGCTAGTCAACCACACAATGAGAGATTCAAGGTTGAAGACAACGGCAAGAGTGCCAATATCCCCAATGAATCAAATGGAAATGCAATGCAAGTAAACTAAGAATGAAGATGCAAGCTAAGCTAAATGATAACAATGCAATGCTTGAATGGAAATCTAATCTATGAAAGGAAAGTGCAAACTAAACTATGAAAGGAAAGTACAAGTATTACAATCCCTCCTAATTAAGCTATGTGAGATTAAACTATTGCATAAAAGGAAATCTACACTAAGAATGCCATGATTATGCAACTATGAAAGCAAACTAAATGAAATGCAACAACAATGTCTTAAAAGCTTGAATGCAAGAATGTCTTCAAAAGAGCTCCAAATGACTTAGAAAACCTGCAGCATAACATTAGCATAAAACATGAATGGATATCAAATGAGGAGAAGAGCTCTTTTTTTATAGAGAATAAAAAGGAATGGACCATGGAGATTAAGAGGCAAAAGACTTAATCAACGGTGGAGAAAAATAGAGGCTCAATCCATGTGCACAAATATCCTCCAATGAGAAAATAAGAGTTGACTTTTGTGTCCATATAAGACAAAAAGTGCTTTTTCCCTTTTTATAAAATAGGAATAATGCTTTATTTGTGCAACTTAGGATAAGAGGAAAAGGTGGGGCTTTTTATTTATTAAAAGGGAAGGAAATATTCCTTTTGAATAAATAAAGACTTTAGGATAAAATGGTGAGCCTAAGGCAAATAATAAAAAATGATAAAATAGGATTTGATCAAGGAAATTGATATAATTGATAAAATATTGATTTTTGAAAATATTGATTCAGAGATTTGATAAATTGAGAAATAGGGGCCCAAAGTCTAGGCGACTATTTTAGGGTGCATACATATAGTTCTTTAAAAGTTGGACCCACACAAGAAGACAAAGGCAAAGTTCGGGGTACTTCTTTAGGTTTCTTATGTGAGGAATTGTAATGCCCAAAAGTTTGGGCCAAAACACAACCAAATTTTTTTTTTTAAGGATAATAGTTCCAAGTTTATGATGCAGGTTAATAGGTGACTATGACAAAGTTCAAAAGAGTCAGAAGGACAAAACCTCTACAAAGTTGTTTTCCATAAGTTACTAGCTAAAAGTTCTAGTGAGGAATCCAATCTAGGGAGAGAAGTTGTAACCAAGTTTCGAAGGGGTTAGGGTGCACAAATCATGATTAGATCACCCTACTAGCTACATCTAGAATTCAATCAGGAAATGTCTAATAAGCATAATTATTTTAATTAAGATATTAAGTGGAAATTCAATATTAAAAAGTTTCGTTAATCAAATTTACGAACAATTTGTCAAACATTAATCTATTAATCATATAGATTATCAAAGAGTAAAAAAATATTCCTAGAATATTTATTGAATAATATTCTTATATATATAGATTAACAATTTTCTATATATATAAATTAATGTCAAATTGATTATTATAATTAGATTGTCAATATATAAATATTGTATATAAAATAAATAATCAATTAAACTAATAACCATAATTAAATAAACATATATTAATTCAATTAATAATTATAATATATTAATTAATTAATATATTTATTATCTGATTAATAAATTATAAAATATTAATTAATGATATATAATCAATGATTATAATTAAATTATATATATATATAATTAATTAATAATTATAATATATTAATTAATTAATATAATTATTAATTAATTAATAAACTATAATATATACATACTATATAATTAATAACATTGAACAAATTATAAATAACAAAATAAATAAATAAAAACAAAGTAAAATAATAACTACCTATAAACACCCTACCTCCCTAAACCTATCTCCCCTTTTCTTTCCCCCTAAATCCATGTGACCAATGGGGTGGGGAAGCCATCTTTTCAAAGACCAAAGTCATCAATGGAGAGAGGTGCAATTTTAAAGGGAGGAGGAGAGCAGTTTAATGAGGCATGGGCTTGGGGGGGCTCATGTCACATCACCTCAAATCAAATAAAACAACCACCCAATACCTAGCGCAGGTTACCATAAAAAGGGGAGTTGAGGGGACATGGGGAGTTGGGTCCCACTCCACTCCTCTCCCAAAAGCCCAGAAGAATTCCACGCTAGTTTAGGGAATTGAGAGTTATCCTTGTGAGGAGGCATTAAATTTATGACAGCCAATACACCTTTGAAAGAAAGTGTATAGACAAGGAAGTAAATATATTTATTGCACAGTCTGATCTCCCATATTATGCGCCCCCTTTCTAAGGAGAGTAAAGGAAGTGATGTAAAATTTAATATTTTAATGTTTAGAAATTTAAATAAATAAATTATATTAATATAATAATGTCTGTGGCATGGATTTGTATGGAATTTGTTTTCCCATACAAAATCCAGAGACTTGTAGGTCTTCATTTGCCACTTATTTATATTTGTATGTGATCTTTTAATTTCTCTACACATCTACATGGTTTATATCTTTGCTTATTTTTTTTAGGTACATTATATGTGATAAGGTTGGTATATCAATTTATCTAATTGAAACATATAGTCTTCTATTGAATTGAATTTAATGATAAGAATTGATCAAAAAACTCAACTAAATTTATTGCTTCTAAAACAATATGCAATATCAAGCTATCAAATTAACTTGTAAGAATAGAGAGAGGTAAAAATCTTATTCTTTATTTGCAAAACATTTAACATATTCATATAATGATTTCCATGCAATATCTACAATGTATTGATAACTCTCTTCTATTTGAAATAACCATAACACATTATAATTTATCTTTCTCTATCATAAAGGTAAAATAGAATTTCTCCTACCATTACATTATACACATTTCAACTTCAAATGGAAATGAGTTTTGCATTTAAAAAGTAACATAAATTTTTTTCTGGTTTCTGGTCTGATACTTTTGTGGTTCCAGGTCCCTGTAAAACCTGGGTGCTTTTTTTGCTGTTGGTTTCAGGTCCCTGTAAAACCTGGTTTTGTTTTGGTTTCATGATGGCTTAATTGCTGTATCTTTCTTATGGCTGTTAAAGGGTTTCAGGTTCCCTTCAAAACCTATTTTTACCTTAATCTAAACATAAATTTTTTTCAAATACATTTGCACACTCAAATTTACAATGAATGATAGTAACAAAATAACATGATTTTCTCTCTTCCCTTACAATATGCAATTTCATAGTGCTCCAATAACGAGAATGAAAACACTATCCAAATCCACAAGTATGTTCCTGCTACAAGGAGTGGTTTCTTCATACAAACACATCCAAGGAATGAACTCCATCAAGCTTCATCTACATGAATCAAGACTTCAATACCTGCAATAAAAATAGGGAAGAAACCATGGGATGCTCACCTCCCATCCTAGGCCTCTCATGATGCCACCCCCGAGCTTGGGGAAACCACATTAAATGGGATACATACACTCATACACAAACACTCACAAGAAAACATACAATTGTAAAAACCCAAATTCCCTCAAGGGTGAAACTAAGGAATTCCAAGAACTCCTTTTTATGGGGTGTGGGTGGACAACTCATGGAGACAACCATTGCATAACAAAAACAAGGCCACACATGGACCCAAATATCACAATTTCATAACAAGGCTCACATGGCCAATCATCCCTTCTTATACCCCCAATGCCTCACGGTCTAAATGCAAGGTTACTTGGGGAAAATCACTCACCAAAGCTTCATCCTGCCCCACACATGGAGGAGACTCTACACATGGAGTTGCCTCCATTCCCCACACCCCCTCTTGATTTCTCTTCCCTCCCAAGGGTGAGTGAATCCAAGAGTATACAACCCAAAAAATGAATTACAAAAGAAATCACATGAAATGCTTGCTCTCTCCATGACCAACCATGGGAAGCTAAAACACAACAAAGATACAAAAAAAAAGCTTCCTCCATGACCAACCATGGAGAGCCAAAGAAAACACATCTCATACATCTACTACAACATGAGTGAGAGCATATCCAACCTCAAGTCCAAATGCAAAATGTAGGAGAGTTGAGCCCTTTTCCCAATTCCAAGCCTCCTTTCTCCTCTAACTTTGGTGATCTCTAAGGATAGAGAATGGGTGAACAATCACAATGTTCTCCAAAATTCTACTAAAAATACCTCTAAACCAACTCCCCAAAATCCTAGAGGAAAGCAAGCCCTCCCATTGGTTTACAACACCCCAAACCTTACACACCCCTCACCTCATAAAGGTGGTCCTTGGAAGTGGGTGAACTAGGACTTCTCCAAACAAGGTAAGTGGTCATGAAGTACTTTTTTGGGCCATATCACAAGTTGCAATTTTCGTTCAAGATTAAATGTGCACTTTTGGAGGGGACACAAAGTCAATATTGGGCTTCTCCCATGTTGAAAATACCCCTAACCCATAGGTACAAGGAATGGGTTAGCTAAAAATGCATAAAACCACTCCCTAAGGCCACTTTTAACCCTCTAAATCTCACGATTAAGAGTATGCACGAAAATGGAGGATGAGGACTTCATTATGGGGTCCTATGACAAGTGGGTGAGCTTAGGATTTCTCCCAAAAGGCTTCTAGAATGTACTCTCACTCAACCACATGGCATACCTTGATAACATTAAACACTAGTGTCAAGTGACACTTCACAAAATTACATTACACACAAGGTATGTCAAATTTGTCACAACACATAACATTCCTACACACACATACATCCAAATTACTGTTACAAATAAAATACTTTACAACGAGGCCTCGGGTCTCTTCATAGAAGGGGCCTTGGCTTAACTGGTTGCACTTACATTCAATGTGATTTCCCTGAATATATTTCCATGGTCCTTCCACCTGCAACACCTCAATGCAGCATCAGTAATTCAAGGAAGAAAACCAATATGAATAAACCTATAAGATATAACATCTTCAATTTAATCAAAATTCAATTGCATTTAGTCATGTAAGGTACATTTATCAAATCAACTCAATTTTCAACTACATAATTCAATTCATAATTCAATTGCATAATTCATTTCATAATTCAATTGCATAATTCAATTCATAATTCAATTTGCATAATTCAAATGAAATCAAGATCATCCATAATCTATCATCATCATAAGATAATCATCAGGTTCTCATAACATGAAGATAATAATAAAGTCTAACATGATCAAATCCAAATCTACTAAGCATGGATCCATATACAGGATCAACAAAAATATATATCCTAACATGTCCATCATAACATAACAGTAAATCAAATGAGTCCAAGTATCTCAATAACATAATCAAAATGAAATGCAAGGTCTATAAACCTGGATCACTATGTGGGACTAAGGTGGGCCTCACAAAAATCTCTGGTTTCCACCATTAACTTCGAGTGAAGCAAAAGAGAAAGATTAAGACAACTAATGAATGATCTGATTCAAGATAAATCGAATGATGCAACCTTGTCAAGATTGGATGGGTTGATTGATGAGAAGATTGATTAGATGTAAGTGAAGGATACTATGCCCTAGGTGTATGGGTAGACACCCAAATGATAGCGGACATGAGCTCACAACACTAAGACTTTTTTGGAGATACAATTTGAAGATGATTTTGACAAGGTTTTGACATGAAATTAGACAAGAAGCAAATTGATAGATCAGAAGACTAGATCAAGATCAAGAGACCACCTTTGGAAAATGAATTGGATTTTCTGGTTTCTACTCTCTTCTTGACATAGTGAACTTTTTTGATAGACTCAGATGGATGATTGTAAAAATTGAATTTATGACAGATTTTGAAACTTTCTGACAACTTTTTGAAATGAGTTTTTTTAGGCTCGTACGAGTCTAGGTTGGTGCTGACATGAGTTTTGGCAAGGTTCGTATGAGTTTGACTCTAGAACTGGCAATTTTTGAAGTTTTTTGACAATATTTGCACAAGTTGATACAACTTCCCATATGAATTTTGGAGGGTTATGAGATGATTTTTTGAAAACTCGTACAAGTTTTGACTTCCCAAGATGAGTTTCTGACACTAGAAAGGAATTTTGCTTCAGATTTTGCAATTTTGTTCATATTTTTGGGTTTTCAATTTCAAATTATTTGCAAATTTTCCAGTCTAGGTTTGAAGATTTGTTTTCAATGACCAAGTGTATAACAAGCATGCAGAAAAATAATTAAGGGAACAAGCAATCATCTTAAAACAATGTGCAAGAGACAAAGCAACCGCTCACATGAACATGAATATTGACTTATTGTTCTAATCCCTAAGAATGCTATTTGTGTATGTTCTCAAAAGTTTTTCAATAACACACATATTCTTTAAAAAAAAGAAAATATGGCCTCACTAGGGTTTGTAGTAATGGTTTGACTTCAAATTTTGTAATCTCAAGAGGGTGAAATCCAATCCAGGCACACCAAGGTTTTGACATAGTCTGAGAATTTAATGAATTAGGAGCTGCTGAGGAGATTTGATAGCCTAACAAGAGACTACACCCATGTAGATTTCCTCCATAAGGATATTTCTATAGCGGTTATTGCTACCATGATGAAAATGGCTATTACCGCTTAAGGTTCCATCCACATGGTTGACCCAATTAAGGGAATGTCCACTATGATTAACCTTCTGTAAAAGTGACTCACAAAATAGACCACATGGGGACTGGGTCTAGATTCAAGGATCTGAGTTTTTGATACTACCCAAAAAGGGAGAAGAGCATAATCCTCTAGCCTTTTCACTTTTACCCAAAACAAAGCAGATAGATAAATCCGACATGCTAAGACTGAAAATATCTCACCAAGGTTTGTAGTGTCAAAAACAATGTCTACCAAGCTCTCTAAGTGGGTCCAAGAGAGAATGCACCAATCAAAGTTGAGAACCAAATCAAGTAAGACCGTGAGATAAGATCAATATCCTCCCTACCTACAAGGGGATCTATCTTCAAGAAGAGATTCACATGCAAAGTAAATGAATGAAGCCCCCTCTCTCAAGAACTCCACAAATGGTGTTAATAGGGCCTATTTACTATGTGTAACAGATATGCAAAAATAAAATCTATGCTCATTTTATAGCCCAAAACTGAAGTGTGATTTAGGAAAGCAGTAAACACTTAAGCCCAGCATGTGAGAGGTTTATTTTATATCCCAAATTGAAGTGTTATCAGATGTAGCAAATTACCTCAATTCCTTCACAATGCGCATAGTAGATTTTACCTGTTTAACAATTTTGTTGAGCTTTCCCATGATCAAAGACAACAAATACCAATCAGAAACAAGTATCAATTATCAGGGTTAACTATCAGTGAAATTTGAAATCAAACTTTTCAAAAACTGCTTAGAAAATTGAAACGAGTTTTGAAATCTGGCATGAAAACTCGTACGAGTTGTAAAACTTTCCCGTGTGAGTTTCCAAGCATGAAATGATATTGGGTTAGTACACAGACGAGTTTTCAACTCTCATATGAATTGTCACATACAATAGGCATGAGTTTCCAAAAACTCATTTCTCATAGGAGAAACAGGGTATCCTAATACGAGTTTGTAGAAACTCGTACGAAAACTGTATGGACAAAAAAATAAAAAAATCAAAGCTGTGAAGAAAATTTTTAGAAAATTGCAAGTTTGATAATGGAAACCCGTTTCAGGGCCCCACGGTGGGTACCAAAAATGTGTGTATGAAAATTGTACCTAGCTGTAGACACAACACTTCAGTAAAATATTAGAGGTTAGCAAATTAGAAATCTGCAAATAAAATGAAACTATGCTAACTTGACGATTTACTACCTTCTAGTAGGTATGAGTTTGATATTCTCAAAAAAGACCGAGATCAGTGACAATGCAACACCTAAATGAAGGACTTGGAATCTCAAATGGATAAAAAATGAGTGCAAATTAATCTATATTTTTGTATTTTCTATGTAATATGATATGTAAAAATGATATGAATCTATTCTAGAAATGAAAGATGGATGCAAGATTAATCTAACAATGATATACTATGAATGCAAAAATGAATTGAATGCTCAAAACAATAACAAAATCTCACAATAGCTTGGTTACAAAAGCTTTGATTCTTCAGATGCAAATTCGCTAGAGTAAGGATGCAAAATCAAAGGTCCTTTGTGTGAGGGATTGAGCCTCAATATATAGAAATCCATGGCTTAGGGATGCATTGAGAAAAGCCATAAATCACTCTTGATAAACTTAGGTTGATTTTTGAGTTATCAAGAAATTAAAACAGCTAACTCACAAAAATCATACAAAAGCAATTTTTAACTCAAAATAGAGTTTTAGATCACTTTTTCAACTCACAATCAAATGTTGAGTTTAGAAGTTTAACAAATTGAAATTGAAAATTGATTTAAAGTTAACTATTTTTCTGATTGTGCATGATTTAATAAGAATTAATTTAATAATTAAGTGATTTATCCTCAACTTAACTGATTTTTGAATAAAACAATTGATTTATGGGTTAATCAATTAATTTAAGTCAAACTTTTATCCAAACTATATCATTAAATATTGACAATTAGGTTTCAATTAATTAAATAAGAATTTAATCAATTGTAGTAAGATTTTGATTTATTGTCAAAATAGAATAATATAAATTAGAAATAAATATAAATTTAATTAAATAATTAAGTGGCAAAATTAAATCTAATTAATTAAATATTCATCATATTTAATTAATCAAACTTTAGGATAAATATGATTTATCGCCAAATAATAATTCAATTAAATATAATTAGATAAATTAGGAATATTTAGGAAATATCCCCCGATGCAGAATTAGGATGAAATCAATTAGGATTTTGATAATTCGATGGGCAAATGTGCCTTTGGTTAGGACTTTGATGTCGATTTCATTTGATTTGTAGATGTAGGAGGTTAATGAGCTTATAGCCCATTTTTGGAGTATTACAATAGTATAACAAGAAGATCAAACTGCATAAGTTTGAAGTTGGCAACCTTGTCCTACATCAGAATCAAAAGAACCTCTAGAACTAGGAAAAGAAAGGAAAGTTTGAGCCTAATTGGTTGATCTCGTTTGTTGTCACAACCAAGTTTGGAACTGGAGTTTATCAAGTCGTATCACTAGAAGGAGATCCTATTCCTGATCGTGTCAACATCATGCATCTAAAATTCTTCCATGCGTAGTACATCAAGGAGTCCCATTTTGTTAAATTAGAAAATACCCCAAAAAAATTAGAATAATAAAAAATACAAAAAATAAATAAATAAAATTAAAGAGAAATAAGCGTCCAATGGTGAAAACTTGGTAGTCAAGAACTTTGGACAAGTACCATGGTGAACTATGCACATCAAATTGGATCCACCATCTATCCAGTTCACTTTTCATTCATTCCACCTCATTCTAAATAAATGTCATCCATCTATCCACTCCATCCATTATCACAAATTCCTCCACCCTTCCCATGTCTATGCAGGAATCCTACTAGTTCCACCATATCACCTATCCTAGTTTCACACCTCGTTGACCCTCCCATTTCTATCTCTCTTTCATGATGAGGTAAAATTCACTCATGTTTAGAATAGAGGATCTACCATCACTCACTTGATCTCATCACACTGAGATTAACCCGATCACATTGAGCTTATCACATACACTTTGACCACATGAGTTTTCTCCAAATCAGATCTTGTGATCAAGTTTCCTCACTATTATTTATTTCATATCTATTGTCTATTTAATGTCCTTTCACATCAATCAACATTTTCCCTTAGGATGTATCCTTCTTGATTCATCTTATCAATCCATCATCACATGATCTTGTTAATGAAAATAACTATGGATTGAATGACTACTTGATCATAAGATCTTTTTTTTTAAATTTTATCTTTGTGTTTCAATGGAGTCTACTCAATATTTCCTTGATCTTCCATATCTTGTTATGTTTTTACTAGTGTATATTGCTACACATTGTCATTTTCAGAATGATCTACTTGTAGGTACTTTAGTGCATTTTTTTGGTTATGCAATTATGGTTATGCATGTATCACTAGGGGCATGGTATTTTTCACTTCCACCAAGTCTCTAATCAATACTTTGGTGTACTAGGGCCTCCCCATGTGTGTCACTACATTAGTTCCACAATGGTTTTTAATCTACATCTATGTTCCTAAGTCTACCTTGTCTATTTGAGAGTCTAGTCCACACAAAGGAACCATGTCATCCATGTTTTCTAACTTGCGATGCATACCTCCTATTGCAAAATAAAACTAGGGTATTGTCTCCACATCTCCATAACTAAATCCCCCTAATCACCTTTATATTTGTTAGTTGCATTTTACGCTTCATTCTACATATTGCATATTGAACTTTGAGGCTCCTATTTATCCACCCATCCCTACCCAACGAATTGTCCATCCTAGTTATTCAGAAACATAGAAAAAAAATGTTCCATTTAGTGGTCTTAGTTACATTAGTTGCATTTCATTTTAGGGCCATATTAGTTATACATTTGTATTAGTTCATTTTCATACCATTTTATATCATTTTTGCATATTAGTTTCATTATTTTTTGCATATTACATTACATAATCATTGTATCATTCATCATTGTATCATTAGGTTCATTCTTTCATTTTCATTCTCATTACATAATTCTATTTATATTACATCATTCTTAGTTAAATTTCATTTCATTTAGTTCATTTCATTAATTGAATTCATTTCATCATAATTTTACATAGCATAATCATTTCATTAATGTTGCATCTTGCATGTACTCATTAAAGGTTCATTTTGGTTAGTTCATCATTACATTGGCATAGTACATTGCATTATAGGTTTTATATTCATTCTCATAATTGCATAAATCATATAGTTTCATTAATCGTTAAATTCCATATCACATCATTTTATAGTCCATTTAAGATCTATTACATCTCCATTATCACATATCATATCATCACATGCATACATTTTCATTATCATCCATCGATATTTATATACATCACATCATATACACAAAATCATAAATGCTCCATGAATTCCTATATCAGGCATGTTAGAACCATAATAATAGATATCATATAATCTGCATCACATAAGCACACAGCTCCTACATCACAAACCGTTAGTATTATATAAATATCACATGGGCATCATAATAATCAGATCATAATTATCATAATTATCATAATAAATACATCTATACATAATCAAATAGACATCATATCATAAATTCACTGCATCATCATCATCATATAAATCATAATCATAAGAGTCCATAGTCCATCAATGTCAAATACAAGTTCATCAAAGTCTCTCATGTAGAAATCATAATAATAGGTCCATCAAATAGATACATAATATTATCAAATGCATACATGTGTTGGGATTATGGAAAGATAAGTACTGAGAGGGGAGGGGTGAATCAGTACCCTTAAAAAATTTTAACACTTAAACTTTGCAATAGTAGATATCTATTAATCGACTAATTCATTGTTTGAAACATAAATTCATATAAGTAAAAATGTAAAGTGTATGTAAACAAAACAACAAATCATCCATGAAAATAAATAATCATGACATAGGTATTTTGGCTCTGCATAAACCCTGGTTAGAAGGTAAAAACTATGGTGGGGATGACACCCACAAATCTTCACTACTACAACAATAAAGTATGTTGGTTAAGGCTTACAATTTGTGATCACTTCTGATGATGTTACCCTACTAGGAGTAACAAAAGGTCGACTAGATCTACCTAGTTAAAGGATTTAAACAACACAATGTATATGTGTACTCGATTAAGAGATTTAAACAAGAACTGTTAAGTCCACTCTATTAAGAGATTTTGATCTTCTAGAATGGTTAAATTGATAACAGTAAAGTATCTTTAAATAACAACTTATAATTGTCTACTTCAAATCTGTGAAGTATCAAATAAATATCACCTCAGTATGATGTATATGCTCTTCTGTTATGCTCGGTAGCCTTGTATGTATTCTGAAAACTGATTGCCTCAATCATAAACCTTCTATCATAAACCCTTATCCGTTCTCTTGATGTCCTTAGTGTAGCTATTGCTTCATGATACATGATCATAATGACATCTTTACAATTATATATCAAACTAACTTGATCTAATTAGGGTTTACATCATCTTAGAAAACCTAAGATCAACGGTGTACAAAAATAACCTAGATCTACCATTACATAGGAATCATCATAAAAGTCAATGATTACCTCCATATTAAATATGTCTTGATCTTGGTAAACCATTTACTGATCAAATCATTGTTCAGTAAATTACTGATGCTTGGTGTGTATGAATGCTCAGTGATTACTAGCTTGATACTCAGTAATTTCCTGATGTTCGGTAAGTGTGCTTGGTCAAACCTATATTTGGGTAACTTGAAGTTCTGCTTTGTCTTTTCTTGGTGTGAATGCTTTGTATGCTTGACCAACTAACTTGTTTATCTCCTTATTCTAACCTTTACCGATTGAATAACTAGTTGATACTAATAACAATCCATTAATCCTCAAATAGAGATAACAATCTTCCCCTTTGGCATTAGTATCAAAACCTTATGTATACGTATCGATTAACTCAAAAAATATACTAACTCCATATATATATAGACTATATACATAGACTCTTTTCTTTACAGACTCCCCCTTTGTGCATGCTCTCGGTGGTGTAAAGTACATAGTGGCATATACATGACTTTCCCCCTTTTTGAAATTAATGCCAAAAAAAAAAAGTATTTACAACTTATAAAAAATGTGTTGATGGGTTTTCTATAGTGATGCCAAGAGGTTTTCCCATTCTTCTTTCAATTTGTCAAGAGCAATGTACTCTAGACTGACTTGTGCATGCATGTCAAAAATGTTTTCTAGTACAGAGATCTCGAGTGGTGGAAACTAAAGCTTTTGCCTTCTCTACATGTCTCTCCATGACTTTTAGATGTGGAAGAAGCTCAAATTGTAGTTTAGTGACTTGGTCACTTATGGTATCTTCTTGCTTCCTCAAATATGATCTCAACCGCCTAAGTTCTTGAACTTTTAATATATGCTTGTGAAAATCATTTGGCTCGGTTAGAGAGTTGTTATCATTGACCTTGATTTCTTCATCCAATTTATTTATCTTTTCACTGACCTCGGTATTGAATTGGTCAATAGTGTAAAATTTAAACAAAATTTGAACAATCCTCTGAATAATAGTTTCTAGCTCGGTTATTACCTCAAAGAGCTTAACCTTATTTATTGCCACTTCTTAGCTTATCTTCTCAACTAGTTTTAGTTGAATTTTTGCCTCTTCCCTTTCCTCTATTCTTTTTTCTTCATCAATATCTGGGGCATTTATGAGACCTATTAGAGTTGTAAGTTGATCAAGGATAGGAGTATCCTCATAGACATTAATCTTAGGAACTACTTGCAGTAAGATATCTCTAAAATCCTCTATAGTTTGTTTACTTTTGTTCTCCTTCAGATTTTCTTGTGCAGCCTTCCTTGTGCATAATTCCCCATATTTTCTAAGTTCCTTAGGGTCTAAAGTTGTATCATCACATTCAAGCTTTTGAATTATTTCATCCAGTGTAATTGGTCCTTTACTGTGTTTCTTTTTCTTCTTCTTATTTGGTGGTGATGATTTGATAAATGGAATAAGAGCTTTAGTCTCCATATTTGTCTTCTCGATTTTGGTAGACAAACTTTCTTCCTTAGGTTTCCCAATGATTGGTGTCTCAATGGTTTTTCCTTGGGTTTTGGTGGTGGTATCTATTATAGATTCTACCGGTGCTTGTGATGCTGCCTCTATTTTCTTAGGCTGACTAGAAGTATTCTATTATGTTGTCCCCTTTTCTATTGTCCCCTATTCCTCAATTGTTTCTTTTTGATGCTTGGAGGTCAAGCCTTTGGGTTCCTTCCTATGATATGAAATCAACAGCTTGTACCAAAATAGGTAAATCACTTGATATCTCACTTGTTGGTGCCTCGGTGGGTGCATTTTCTTCAGTAGTATCTACAATTGTGTTCACATCTTCATCATTTTTGATATAATCAGGATCTCCATTTTTGATATCTTCAATAAGTACATCATATGTCCCTGTTATTATGAATTGCTCAGGAGGATCCTTATAGTGATATTTCTATCAGGATCCTTATACTCTTCTCTATAACTTGCCGAATAAAAATCAATTGCAATGGTAGTGTTTGGTACATCGTTATTTGATAACTCAATAGGTCCCTTAGTAGCCAGATCAACATCATCCAAGTGTATACCTTTACCTTTCTTCTTGTTTTTCTTCTTGGGACCTACTTCTAATGCCATCTTGTCAGCTTCTTCTCGGGTAGTAAGAATTGTAGTCCATTAAAGTTGAATGTTCTCATCAACATCCTTAAGTTTTCCTACCAGAATATTTAGTGCTCTACTCTTCACTATAAATATCTTTGAATATTATGTCATCAATTATTCAATTTTGGGAACCGATAGTGTAGGCATAGCCAATATCAGTGAATGTTCCCTCATCTTTTTCTCAGTGTGCAAGGCATAAGTCCATCTTGTAGACACTTTCTCATATAAAATCTTAGGTACATATTTAGAAAATTCAACAGGTACATTTTTAAATTTGATCATCATCTGTATGATGGTCTCTTTTATCTTTTCCTGATATTTGGTAGACATATGTACATATTGACTCATTTTGGGGTTGCTAAGATTGCAAGTTTCCTTTATTGTCTTAGCTAATTCATCAATAGATGGATTCTTATTTACAACTACTTTAAACTTATCTTGGTCTTCCTCTTCATATTCTTCATCAACATCATCCTTTTCCCTTATGAATTTCCTCCTCTTCTTAGGTAGCTAAGAGGTGGCTTGTGCACCTCTCTTTTTCTTTTGATGTCTTTGTAAGAGTGGGCCTAGAAATTTTCACAACTCCTTTCTTTAGAGGCAGAGAAGAAACTATTGTAGACCTTGTCCTTTCTCTTGTATGTACTTCTTCTTTCTTCCTCTTTCCTGTGGCCATGACTGATGTAGATTGAATGTCTTTATCAGACTCAATCACCTCCTTGTCATGCTAACTATTACCTATAAGTAATTGTTCCTTGGTTTGCACTTCAATCAGATTAGCCTCAGATGCTTTTTCCTCTTCTGCATCATCTCCAAACTATTTTAGCAATGTGTCCATCATTTTCTTAGACTTCTTAGTCACCTTAACTCTGAGTAGATCCATTTTAATTCCTTGTTTGGCCTCTTCATAGGTTCCAAATCTAGTTTCTTGTGGATCTTTGGGCTTGGCTAGTAAAGCCTTTATTGACCTAGAAGCTCGGTCAATGTCAAGTTCATAGCCTATTGGTGTGAACCATGTTATTCTTGATTCAATTGCTTTTATTAGAGTGGTGTCAATGTCCACTAAGAAACATATATCATCCTTGTACTGTTCAACTAGTTGTCTTGGTATTTTTCTTCTTTGATGCATTCGGTCCTTGAATTGCTCAAAAATACATCCGTAATGCTAACAAAATCTTGTCCCAAACTTTGAATAAAATTATTTATTTTCAATATGACCGGTCGGTCAGTATCCCAATCAATATTACCGACTGAGGGGAAAAATTTTTGCACAAAGAAAAATATGCAAAGTAGTACTGAACCAAACTTACATGTGTTAGACTTTGTTGACCTGATGGTTCTCATGTTCTCTTCTAACTATTTCAATGAGATCTCAACAAGGTCCAATTGAAAACCTTTCTTCACTATCTTATAAGATATGTCCATAGCTCCATGACACGTTGTTAGATGTGCTAGATTGAAATAATTTTTAGCCAATTGCATATGCACCGAACCTAGTCGTAGGATCAACAATGGTGTTAATTCTCATGCCTCTACCATCCCATTTAGCTTCGGTAGCTTTTTCAATCTTGACTCTCAGTGCACTCCTCAATGCTTTTACCTTGTCAGTTATGGGGTAACTGATGACAACATTTATTATATCCCTGGTGATTTTGACTAGTTCATCCATCCATAACTTTCCCTCATTCACATGTCTTAATACAATCCCGATCCATTCATTCTTGAAAAACCTTAGGAAATATAGGGCATTAACTAAACCTTTCACCTCCAAATGTGTGTGCTCATCCTTGATCTTCCCATAAACACTTAACTCCTCGAAGGTGGATTGGAGCTCAAAATCACCTATTTCACCAATTTTGAAGTGTAGATATGCACATATGTCTTCACTAGCAAAAACCTAGGTGGTATGCTTGAAAATGCACCATTTTTGTTGATTTACGATACAACCTCAGGATGTAACTTATATTTCAGTTCATTACAGGTTTCAAACTTGATTAAATTAATCTTCTTATCAGTTCTAGACTTAGATTTCTCAACTTTAGATGAGGACGCCATTTTCCTTCAAGTTAGAGCTTCGAGAGATAACTACAAAATAGCTCGGTAAAAATGAAACTTACTTGTGACTATGATTAACCTGCTTAGAACCCTTTCAAATCTATGCTCAACTGCTCTAGAATTTCTCTGCTCAATTCTCACTTGAAATCACTCTATTCTTCATGCTCACAATGTGAAAAATGATTGAGTCCACAGTGTATTTATACCTAAAATTTATTTCCCGCTCAAAATTTCATAATTAATGCTTGACCTAACATACTTTGATAGATGTAGTTACGCTTGGTGCATACTTAAAAAAATCATAAGCTCGATTAACACTAAGATATCACTCAGTTAATACCACAACTCATTTAACCTTGCCAATAGTTACCAACTAGCAAACACATGCTCGGTCTTTCTTATACCGACTATATACATTTAAAGCTCAAAACATATAAAACCATAGTGCATCTTGTTTCATGCAGATTTGGTATGCAAACACTAGATATAAGGAACTATTTTTTAGATGTAACCAATTTGAAATTTAGTTCCATACATACCTTTATGACTTAGGTGGAGGTGGTGATGTCACCCAATCTAATGGATGAGGTCTCACTGATTGCATTGCTAGATCCAACATTATCACTTGATGCTTTTCTCCACATTGTGTTTCTTACCCTCATGATTTCCTCAATTGTATTTCTATTTTCATTTGATTGTGTCTTTGGTTCTCGGTCTCTACAATCCTTACTTAAGTGATTGAATTTGTGACAATGTAAACATTCCATACCAGTGCTTTTCCAGTTGCAAGATCTACCTCTCCAGTTCTTTCTCATACAATTTTCTACTATATGTCCATACATGCCACATGTTGTGCAATTAACCCATGTGTTGTAATCCCAAGTATATGCATTACCTTACCTTCTCAGTTGATATGTTTTGTTCTATTCTTTCAGTGTCCATACTTGCTTCATCTTTGTCCTGGATTCTTGTGATATATGTCCATGCATGTTGCAAGTCTGACAATGTTTCTCCATGTAGGGTTTCTTAGGAGTCCTATTCAATTTATATCTGCACTCATGTGCCTGATGTCCATACTTGTTACAGTTATAACAATAACCATTAAACTGAGGAGTGGATTTAGGAATACCTTTTTCTTTTCTCCTGCAAACATTTACCATGTGGCTCGGTTTTCCACAATGATAACATGATAGCTTCTTTGGCCTTTGGTTAGTGTAGGTATTGTTCTTTTCAGCTTGTCTTGATGATTCTCCCTACTTGATGTAGCCTAAACCAATAGTGCTACCAAGTCCTCTTTGACTAATCAAAAATTCATTTATTCTCTTAGTACTATCTTCAGCTTTCTTGACCATTTCATTATGTTATTGTTGCATTTATACTTCATTTTCTTCTCTTAGTTCACCGATGTCTTCTAGTTTCCCTATAAGCTCATTGTTTACTGAGTTGACTTCATGACTTATGAAAACCATCTAATTGGAGATTTCAAAGTGATGCTCGGTGAGTCTCAGTATCTCAGATTCCTTGTCTTGTAGCTTCTTAGTCATTTGTCTCTTATCTTCAATAGAAAAGTTTCTTTCTTATTCTGCTTGCCTAGCATTGTTCATGACATCAATAATCCTAACCATTTGTGTCTCTTGACTAATCTAAAAAGCTTTGACTTGTTTAGTAAGATGTAGGTTATTTTCAGATAAATTAGATATTGCTCCTTCAAATGCATCAAATATACTGCCAGATCTAGATCCAGATGTCTCAAAAGGGTCATCTATATCTTCTTAATGATAATCAGTTTCACTATATTGAATTTCCATATCCTTCCTTTGAATCAGTAACTTTTTCAGTTCATCTTTGGCTTCCTTGAATTTTTCATTTAAGATTTTCATCTGTATCCTTTGATTCTCAATAGTCTTATCCAACCTATATCTTTCTGCCCTTAGATCTTTTCTCTTTAGTGGTTAAACTCCCTTAACAAGAGATCTAGCTCTGATACCAATTTTTGTGATTATAGAAAGATAAGTATTGAGAGGGGAGGGATAAATCAGTACCCTTAAAAAAATTTAACACTTAAACTTTGCAATAGTATATATTTATTAACCAAATAATTTCATTGTCTGAAACATACATTCATATAATTGAAAATGTAAAATGCATGTAAACAAAAAAATAAATCATCCATGAAAATAAATAATCATGACATAGATATTTTGGTTACATAGAAACCCATGTTAGAAGGTAAAAACTATGGTGGGGATGACACCCACAAATCTTCACTACTACAACAATAAAGTATGTCAGTTAAGGCCTACAAGTTGTGATCACTTTTGATGATCTTAACTTGTTAGGAGTAATAAAAGATTGACTAGGTCTACTTGGTTAAAGGATTTGAACAACACAATGTATGTATGTACTCAGTTAAGAGATTTAAATAAGAACTATTAGGTCCACTCTATTAAGAGATTTTGATCTGCTACAATGGTTAAATTGATAACATGAAAGTATCTGCAAATAACAACTTATACTTATCTAATTTAGATTTGTGAAGTATCAAGTAAAAGTCACCTCACTATGATGTATATGCTCTTCTGTTATGCTCGGTAGCCTTGTATGTATTCTGAAGACTGATTGCCTCTATCATAAACCTTTTTTCATAAACCCTTGTCTAATCTCCTAATGTCCTTAGTGCAACTATTGATTCATGATACATGATCATAATAACATCTTTAAAATTATATATCAAACTGACTTAACCTAATTAGGGTTTACATAATCTTAGAAAACCTAAGATCAACAGTGTACAAAAATAACCTAGATCTACCATTATATAGGAATCATCAAAAAATTTAATGATTACATTCATATTAAATATGTATCGATCTTGGTAAATCATTTACAGAATGGTATAAACCATTTGTATAGATGTATGTGCAATTCTTGATTACTATGTCGTGTCCTATTTTACTCGGTAATCATTGCATTCACTATTTGATAAATTACTGATGCTCAGTGTGTATGAATGCTCGATGATTACTAGCTCGGTACTCAATAATTTCCTAATGTTCGATAAGTGTGCTCGGTCAAACTTGTATTCGGGTAACTTGAAGTTATGCGTTGTCTTTTCTTGGTGTGAAGGATTTGTATGCTTGATCGACTGTTAGAAATAGGAAATACTAAGAGGGGGGGGGGGGGGGGGGTGAATCAACATTTCACAAACTTTTACTTTTGCCCAATTATGGATATAAGAAATTAACTTGAAGCTTGCATAAGAAACTAAACTAAGTAAACTGAATAAAAAGCATAGAAATAAAACAAATGAACTCATAACACCATGTTTGTTCTTGAGGAAACCCTGGCCAAGGGAAAACCCCAGTGGGGGTGATACCCACAACTGATCCACTAATCAAAAGTATCCAGCTAAGGATGTTGACCCTATTAGGAGTCTATTACATACATATAGTGTCTTTGTCCTCATTAAAGGACTCTAGGCCTTATTAGAAGCATCAACCCTGTTAGGAGTTTCTATTACAAAATAGAATGTTTTCAAGATGAGCTCACTTCTCAAACATGCAATTTATAATAATAGCTTATGATACAAAGGTAAAATACAAAACCTTTTACTGCTGCTGAATAGATTTCCTATTCTGATCTAGCTTTGTAGGGTCTTCTCTTTTATATAGAGTTCATACTTTCTTTCTTCTTACAATATACAACTTCACATCATATATGAACTTATTACAATTTCTTTATGTAACTTATACATTTTGCATTACAAAATACTTACATATATACAAGTTATTACAATTGGCTTACAATACTTATACTCTTCTCAAAATATAAAATAAATTCATGTTGTCTTTGGGTAAACATCTAGGATGTTGTCCCTAACTAGTCAAGTCATTATTTTGATAAACAAAATAATCTCTTAACTCAATGTAATCATATTCTGTCTTCTACTCTGTTCAGGTCGACTCAACACTATCTTTGTAAATCTTTAATATCTTCTTCCGTACATGCTGTATAGACTTGCACTCTCATATGTGGCTTTGATATATATAGAATGATTTATGTTCAAGTGAGCATGCAATGAGCCTTCTTTTGTGAATTTCGCTAATCAAAACTATCTCTGATTAGACTGGTAAACACTACTATACTTAGAAAATTTCTAATGCGCTCATACAAAAATGCTTCCTTCGATTATGCTATCTTCATGATGAGTATATGTTTCCATAATGACAACATTCTGATATCATACTTAGAAAAATTTCTAATAATCTCCCCCTTTTTCATTGGTGGCAACATATAGGAAAATTGGCTAAGTCCCAAAAAAACTTAAATTACAAAAATCATGGCCATTACAAAATGTGGATCTTATATGTCTACTTATTTCTCCAAAAAAAAAATTGATACTCCCCCTAAGAGTATACTTCATACTATACTACATATCTATATCTTCTATATACATACAATTTTCATACTATACTACTCCCCCTTTGACAAAAATGACAAAGGCGTCAATTCTATAAGTATGACAAAATTGTTTTACCTCAAGATCTCAATATTGCAAGGCCAAAAGGCTTGCAATACAATCTATAAAATTAGCTTTCAGGCTCTTTATCTCCTTGTTCGATGTCTTCTTCACTGAGTTTGAAACACTTAGTAGTGCACATAGGCCAAAGGATGCTATTTCAACTGCCTTCAGATTATCATATGCAAATTTTTCATAAGATGTCTTTGTTGAAAGACATACTTCTAGCTGACGCTCCACAATATTGATTTTTAGTGATAAATTATCTCTGAGTAGAGAAAATATCTTCAATTTCTTCTCCTTTTCATCCTTCAAAAGTCTCATGTCATCATATATTTTTCTTATGTTCCTCTCAATTTTTGAGATCTTCGCATTAGGGCTCTGCAAGTCATTTACTGTCACTTGTAGTTCTGCTTCTTTGTTCTTCAACTTCTCTGATATTTTAGATGTGTGGCTGTGGGATTATGTACACTAAATGTACAATGCTTTTCCTCTCTCTAAGCATCTTCTCAATTATTTTAGGCACACATCCAAGTTATCTAAATCATTTCTAATATTTTGGCATACAACTTGGAATACTTGTGCATCACAGGCTTTGACTGCTGCAATATCTGATAAATTTGTAAATTCTATGTCAAAAGCTTTCATAACTTCTTTTTCTTTTGCTTGGGGATCAGTCTCACTAACTTGACTTGATATTATGCTTTGAAGTTTATTGGTTACCTCAAGTAGTGCTCCTTCCAAGATTTTTACCTTTTTGTTCTTCCCTATTATCTTATTTAGAGATGAGATCAACTCTATTTGATCATCATAATCAACTTCTTGTCCTAAGCTTGCAAACACTGATTCAAAGGGCAGATTCTGTGATGCTTTTTTTGTGTCCTTTGATTCAAAAATAATTACTAACTATTCATGTTTCACTGCATGCTCTTCTTTTTCTATTTTAGTTTGAATTTCTTCTTTTTCTTCTTCCTTCCTTGTCTCTACCATTTCTTCCTTATTTTTTGCTTCATCATTTTGCTCATTAATCTCTGTCAAATTTCCAACATCGTCTCCTTGGTCATTGAATGGGTTCTCTTCACTATCTAAGGTGATATTCATTCCTTCAATATTCATAGATTCATTTGTAATGTTGATGGAGGGTGGTAGAGATGGTGATGATTCATTATGGTGTTCTGTTTCAACTTCTTGATCAAATTCACTGATTAATTCACCTGGTCCAAAGATCATTACCTTCACAACCACTTCCTCTATTTCTTTGTTTATCTCCTCATAGTTTCCTCCCATTATCAATATTGTCCTTCTCTTCCTTCTCAGATGAGTACTTAATTTCTTCATTATTTATTCAAAATGATCTTCATCTTTTATCTCATAGAGTTTTCTTACAAATCTTTCCCTTATTCCTTTATCTTCTTTTGTAGCTCTCTTCTTCATGTTTATCAATTTCTCATATAGATTTTTTAGGGATCTTTCCTTTGATGTCTTCAAATTTCTTGTTTGCAAGGATCATATGTCTGACAACTAGATTTTCTAGGTTTAACTTCTCAAAGTTATCATACATCTCATAATACTTGTTCAACTTGGTGAAATCCCCTTCATTAATGATCAAAGGGTTCACTTTGTCTATTTTAAGCTTCCATTTCTTTTTGCTGCTACCTGCCTCTTTATGTGTCTTTGGCTTAACTACTGGTGTCTTCCTTTGTACTAGGGTAAAGATAGTCTTTTGTCTTTTACTTGGTCCACTTGCCATCTCTTTCACTCTCTTGGTCAGTGTGGTGGTGGAGGATCTTGTGAATTTCCTCACTTCTGGTACTTCCACTTCTTCAATCTCTACATCAATCTCTTTAATTTCTTCAGCAGGGCTTGCATGGGATGCCAAGGGTGGAACTGATAATACTTCTTTCTATCCAATATCCCTAATTATTGCTATTGTTTATGTTGCAATGACAAACTCATGTTCGGTCATACCTGTATCCTTCAATATTTTCTTGATAGTAATGTCAACTATCTTCTTTTCCATTTTTTGTACTTGTGATGTTTGTGCTGAATTGAAGTTCTCTTCATGTGTCCCAAATCTAGGACTCTTTTCATCCAAATTACTCTTAAGTAACCTTCTTACATAACCTTCAATTTCAACTTCTGAAACCTCATACTCAATAAGATCTACAAATTCTACTCTTGGCTCAACTGCTTCAATGTAGGTAAAGTCTATGTCCATGAAGAAGCATATCTCATCTTTGTACTTATCCACAATAGATGGTGGAATCCTTGATCTTTTCCTCATTTCATTCTAAAAAGTCTTTATTACTAAAGTAGCATTATCATTCACTTTATCAATAGGGTGTCTCAAATATACTTTGTTAATACTGTCCATAGAATTTTTGTTATCATTCCAATTAACTCCTATAGTATATGGGAATATTCTTAACAAATGGAAAAACATGTAGGTGATTAGGGATGAAAATCTAAACTATGAGTTCTTATTCTTTCTAATCTTCTCAAGATGTTTAGTCAACTGTATTCTCAAAATCTCACACATGTCTACTTCTACTTTCTCTACACACATAAGATAAGCTGTATGTACCATGTCGACTGCCATGTCATCTTCTCTTGAGCTCGCACAAAATTTTAAAGTTAATATTTTACACACATATCTAACATCATCTTGCTCAATCTTACTTATAGCAATTCCTCTTCCATTATATGAAGACTTGGTGTTATCTAACACTATTTTCTTAACATTATTGTAATTCAAAGGAATCACTCCTGACTAAGATAATCATGTTACCTCATGAATAAGGTCTACGGTGATGTCTATGACTCTATCATCTAACCAAAAATTTCCATTATGAATTCTACTCAATATTATCTTTGTCCATTTATCATTTTGAAACTCATAGTGAAGTGTATACTTGATAACATCTATTTTACTCAAATGCTCAAACCCTTCTTTAAAGGACATGTCTTGTTTATAGATCTTATGATACTCCATGATTAGACTACCATCTCCTATAGTCTTAAACTTACATTTCAAATAACCTTTCACATCTTCCAAATGCAAAACTCCATCTGGAACATTTGAGAAGGCTAAACTAGGGTCTTCTTCCAAGGGTTCTATAGGTTCCTTCCTTATTTTAGGTTTAGCTGAATCTTTGATGTTGTGAACTAGTGATTCATCCATGATTCTATTAAAATATGACTACTTTGATAGTGAATACTTAGTGAAATACCTCATAATCATAATTTAGGGGTTTGCATAGATCTAACAAGAATTCTATCTCCAAATCCTGCAAACTGCTCCTAATCTCCACTAGCTAGCTCTCTATATCACTTGTAATTAGTTGAATTATCAACTAATACCAATCATCTACTTTTATCCTTCAAATCTCTCAAGATACTGATATCACATTAAATTTCTTTACTAATTCATGCCAAAAATTTGTTCCTGGTTAGCTGCACAACTTCATTCTTTTCGTGTACTTGCATACATGTTGATAAATTCATGCACTCTTAACCATAGCTTCATTATATCATATACTATCTTATATTAACTTTGTAAGACTTAATTCAATCTATTCTAGCTTCTACACTATTCTAATGCCTTACTCTAATACATAATTCATTAAATAAATGCTTAAGTGCTTTGAGATGAATTAGGAAATGACTCACACTTACTCTCAGGTACTTCACCTTTCTGGTTTCCTAGTATACTGAGTGTGACCGCTTGATCCTATGCTTTAACAAACTCAAATTCTTCCAAGTTACTGTAGCATTCTCTTTGATTGTTGTTGGTGCTCACATTTCTCCTTGTGTAGCTTCTAGGATTAGGGTTTCTCATGTTGTTCATTCTACAAAATCTCATTGTGTGACCAAAATTGTTGCATATCTAACAAACTACTCCATTGTTTCCATATCTCAGTCCTGACTGACTGATTTGTGATCTACAATTTTTGGCAATACATCCAATTTTGTTGCATCTATAACATACAACTCCATTCCTTTTGTTCATGTCTCCAATAGGTCTCTTATTTGCAGGGTTAGTATCTCTAAACATTCTAATATTATTATTATCTTTAGATCTAGGCTCTTACAATCAATAGCTCTATGTCCAAAACCATGACAATTATAACGATAACTAGAGATAGGTTTGAATTGCTTACCTGTACAATCTCTTTTCATATGTCCAAAAGAATTACATGAAAAACATCTACCTTTGAATTCTCTTCACATTTCTTTAGGTGGTTCATCTTGCTTAGGTGGGTTAGTTATATCTTCAGATTTGTTAGCTTCATCAGGATCCTTTTCATCTTTATTTTCAGAGTGTTCTAGATCTGGTTCCTTGCACTCCTCAATCTTCTTTGGGAACATATCTTCAATATATCTAAGACCGGTTTTATCATAAGATGGTTTCTGATAAGACATTTGTTCATCAATATTTTCACTACTGGAATACAATTTCTCAAGATGTTGTGTACACTGAGTTAGTTCTCCTTTCACAATTATTTTTGTACTTCTCAAGTTCAACATACTACAAATTTTTTTTCTCAAGTTTAGATGTCACTTTGGTAAGTTTAGATCTCACATCTGCATTCTCAGATTTAAGATTTGATTCATCTTTTCTATTGTCATCTTTCAAGCTTAACTTCAGATCTACAATATTTAGTTCATGTTTAAGGATCTCATTTTCTTTCTTTAGTTTTGAAACTTCATCACAGTCCTTGAATTGACTTGTAGGTTCTTTCTTTGATTTCAGTTCTTCTATCTTTTATTTTAATTTCTCAATGTAGTTTTTTGCATCATCATATTTCTCCTTCAGAGTATCTCTTTCTTCAATAAGAATATCAATCTGTTCAAGAGCTTCATCAAGATTCTTCTGCAACTAATCCATATCCATAGAGATCTTACTCAAGCCATTAGGCTTTCTCTAAATTACTTTGTTCTGAGCAACTAAGCTCTGATACCAATTGTTGGAAATAGGAAATACTGAGAGGGGGGGGGGGGGTGAATTAGTATTTTACAAACTTTTACTTTTGTCCAATTATGGATATAAGAAATTGACTTGAACCTTGCATAAGAAACTAAACTAAGTAAACTGAATAACAAGCATAGAAATAAAACAAATAAACTCATAACACCATCTTTGTTCTCAAGGAAACCCTAGCCAAGGGAAAACCCTGGTGGGGATGATACCCACAACTAATCCACTAATCAAAAGTATTCGATTAAGGATATTGACCCTGTTAGGAGAATATTACACACATGTAGTGTCTCTATCCTAGTTAAAGGACTCTAGGACTTGTTAGAAGCCTCAACCCTAGTAAGAGTTTCTATTACAAAATAGAATGTTTTCAAGATGAGCTAACTACCCAAACATGCAATTTACAATAATAGCTTCTGGTAAAAAGGTAAAATACAAAACCTTTTACTGTTGCCGAATAGATTTCCTATTCTGATCTAGCTTTGTAGGCTCTTTGCTTTCATATACAGTTATTACTTTCTTTATTCTTATAATATAAAACTTCACATCATATATCAACTTATTACAATTCCTTTATGTAACTTATACATTTCACATTACATAATACTTAAATATATACAAGTTATTACAATTAATAACTTTCAGTCAGCTTACAATACTTATACTCTTCTCAAAATATAAAATAAATTCATGCTGCCTTAGGGTAAACATCTAGGATGTCATCCCTAACTATAAAAGTAATTATTTTGATTAAAAAAAAAATCCCTTAACTCAATGTAATCATATTCTATCTTCTACTTTGTTCAAGTTGGTTGAACAGTGTCTCTGTAAATCTTTAATATCTTCTTTCGTACATGCCGTACAAACTTGCGCTCTCATATGTGGCTTTGATATATATAGAATGATCCATGTTCAAGTGAGCATGCACTAAACCTTCTTTTGTGAATGTTGCTAATCAAAATTGTCTCTGATTAGACTGGTAAACACTGCTATACCAAGACAATTTTCTAATGCTCTCATACAAAACTGCTTCCTTCGATTATGCTATCTTCATGCTGAGTATATTTTTCCATACTGACAACATTCTGATATCCTACTTAGCTAAATTTCCAACATTGACTGACTTGTTTATCTCCTTATTCCAACCTTTATTGACTGAATAACTAATTGATACTAATGACAATCCATTAATGCTCAAATAGAGATAACAACATATAGCCACTTTATAAGTATCATATCAAAAATAAAAAATGTGTGTCAGGATCACTGGTGAGTACTCATGATGCTAGTCAGGATGGCCCATCATCTCTACATGGTGGTCTCGATGGTCCCATCCCTACTGATCCCTTTGATCCCCTTGCGGAATATGATTGTGTCCTCTCTTAGAACATTGGAGCATATTGATCCTCTAGAACTACCTAGTAATACATTCCCCTATAGTACTTGGCCTCTTATCCTTTCCTAACTTATTCCCTTTGTGTTGTGAAGGCATCTGTCAATACCTAACACATCCCCCTGTTGAGGAAGACTGCCTAACTATTTCTCTATCAATAGTACTGAGATACCTACCTCCACACCTCATCCCTCTTAGTGATCACCTATTCAAGTTATTACTAAGCCCCATCTTAGATGGGTACACCTATCCCTACCAAGGCCTATTTCATTTCTCTTTGTTACTTCATGTCCACAAGTGTTTTCTCTAGGCTGGTAGTATGAGCCCTCACTGTGTCTAGTAGCCCCTATAACCAAGCTACCTCTCCCTATAGACTATCTCTCTCTCCTCATGTCATTTCCCTCTCTATCTATATTCTTGCTTCTCTAGTGTGACTTCGATTCCTATCCCTACTAACTAGATCTAGTCTATCCTACAAAATATCATACTGTACTCTAGGAACTGTATCTTCTAGAGTGGGAAGTGGTACCTATGCCCACACCTACCCTTGTGGTACCTTTCCCTATCCCTATACTTAGGGATCCTATGTTTGGTCTTCCCCATCTCAAAATTATACATGTGGTTACCTCTAGGTTGGTGCTCTCCTAACCTACATCTACAATGCTCTCTATCTGGGTTTCCTAGCTCCTCCTATGGTTGCACCTCCTTCCCCTCTTAAATAGAAATTAGTTATAAACAAAGAGAGGTAGTGACTATCCTTGTTGTCAACCTCTACCCTTGTTTTCTCATCAAACACTCTCCATGGATCACAATATCTATATGGTGTCCATATGAACACCAGTAGATCATCTAGAATCCTGTGCCAGTAGCTTGTGGCACACACTAAATAATATCTAATTAGTGACTTGTATCTACTGGTATATGGCTCCCTTTCCTCCCTATCATGTAGTCTTAGAGATATGAGCATGGTCATGTGCTCCCAAGCCCACACCAACAAGAAAGAAACTATTATGCCTAGGTTTTTGTATCCTCAATAGGAATAGATGTGCAAATCATGGTACAATTGACCTAGGATGGTGTAGACCTAGCAGTAGATGGTTCTCATCTCTAGAATGTGGAGAAGTACCCTCGACCAACCAACTATGAATCCATGCCCAGAGAGGTCAAGTAACATACAACCTTTTATTATCCCTCCAAAGTATAATGCGAGTCATGGTAACCTCCCATCAACCATTACTTGTCATTGCATCCACATCCTATCCCTAGGGATCTTTTGAGAGGGTCTCTTGAATTCTCACTCCATATAGTAATCTGTATCCTCTAGTCTATACTTGGGGATAATGTCTCTAATAGGCACACAATATTTTTATTATTATTGGTAGAATTGATTGTCATTGATGTTAAAATCTCCATACCGACACTTTGGTGGTATTGTTTGGTTGCTGAAAGTGCTAGGTATATTATGTTGAGCATTCCTTATGCCCAATAGTGATTCAGGGACAAGCATACTATATTCTATCCATGCTCCACATACATTAGTAATCTTGTATGGTTTTGGTGTTTAGCTATTTCTATCAAGTCCTGGTGATTGCTATCACTTCTAATGTGTAGTTCATCAAATAATTTGGTGCATTAGCTACAACATACTATGGACATCATTTAGTTATGGTAATAATTATATTATCTATTCATCTTTTAGACTTGGCTGTGGTATTTAGATGACTTTGATAAAATGAATTGCAATACCTTAAGCCTAACCTACTTGTGGGTTGTATTGTAGCTTATTCTTATGTATGTCCTAGATTTAGGATTTAGGATTTAGGATTTATGATTTACATTAAATATAATTATAGTATTTGTAGCATTGGTGTTGTCACATGTTTGGTGTAAAGCCAACATATGTAAGATTTGATACTGATATAAATTAATAAGAACATCTTTGTATCTGGGTATGAAATGTGTGTGGAATTTATGTATTGATTATGGTAGATAAATCTCACGTCAACAATGTGTGTGAGTAGTGGTATCTATAGTGATACATTGAATATTCTATTGGAGCTTGCATATCAAGAGTATTGGATCAATCCTTTCATGATCTACTGGTGGTTGTGGTGATAGATATTAAGTATCAAACTATTCATGCATGTTTAGATGCAATCTAATCAGTTTGTAATCCTATCTTGATAGAATCTTTGGGCAGTTAGTCTGATTGACAATGAGCCTTGTTTTATTAGAAGTGAGCCTACTTACAATGAGAATAATTGATAGTGAGCCTTTGTAAAAATCAACTTACCAATGTCACCTTAATAGGTGTTTTATATTTCATGAGAATTACTTTCTCCATGGTTTTTCCCAAATTGGGTTTCCATGTAAATCCTGGTGTTCTTTGTATTGTTGTTTATGTGTTCTTCATGTGGATGTTTAATGTACTTAACCGACAAATCTGAATTTTTTATTACTATTGTTTATGATTTTACTGATAGAGAAAAAGTTTTATAAGTTGTGTGTGAATAAATGATTTATCCCCTCTTTCAGTTATTCGACATGTTCAAGATCAATTGGTATCAGAGCCTAGTCCCTTGTAGATAAAGCTTAACTGCTTGAGGGAGATATTGGCTTCTTGAAAACTTGGAAGGTGATTTCTATACTAAGGAGGATTGGAAAATCATGTTGAGTGATAGTAAAGGTATTGAATCAGAAAATGAGGAGCTAAAGGAAAACCTAAAAGAAGAAAATACTTGCATTGCAAAGTTAAGGGACCAAATCAAGAAATTCAAATCTAAGAACAAGGATGTCGGTAAAGAATTGAGGAAATCAAAGGATAGAATTACATAGATGGAATAGGAATTGAATGAGCTAATAAAATCAAAATATGTCAGTATAGATCTGGATCAGGAACCAAAGATGGAGTTATATGAAAAATCTTAGAAAGAAGATCTCATCAAAGATGGAACAAATTACAAGCCAGAGGATGCCTAGATAAAAAGATTTGAACTAGAAAGGGCATTGGAATATTGGAAAAAGACTAATTTTTTGTTTACAAATATGATTAGAAAGAGCTCGAAACAAAATGAGAAGTTAAGGCTAGAATTGGAAAAGCTAAGGGTAGAAACTAAGGCATGTGAAAAAAGTACTATTCTGGATCATTTACTAGACATGCAAAAAGGTCACAAAGATAAAGAAGGACAATACTCAAATCATAATGACACAGGTAAAGGAAAGATAATTGTAGATGATGCAAAGGTTTAAATGACAAGAGAGGAAAAAAACCATAATCCATCCACAAAAAGGTCTTTGGTAAGACAACCAAATGCTCAAAAGTATTTATCTTTTAATGTTTGTTGTTATATTTGCAAAAAAAAGGTCACAAGGTAGTGGATTGTAGAATGAAAAAGGAAAAACTAATTCAAAGTTTTATCTATCATAAGGTTGGTCATAAAGAAAGTCAGTGTAAGAGTCAAGTCTCAGATCAGGAGAATGAAAAGATCAATATATTTAATGGAAATTCCTATGTATGTCTTAAATTTGGTCATAAAGCTAGTCAATGTAGATCCAATCATCTATCAGTGAAGTTTGGAAAAAGGAATGTGAATTATTTCAGATGTGGATAGACTAGTCACTATGCTAAATCATGGAAATCTAGTAGTGTTCCATTGAACATTGAGTGTGATAATCATACTACAGAATCTAGTGGATCTTAGAAGTAGAATATGGAGTGGAGAAAGAAATCTGATGGTGCAAATGGTTCGATTGTACCAGATCCCAATTCTAGTCCTACTATCAACTGAGCTGAGAGCTTTGGCTCAGGGGGAGTACTAAATAATTCAAATCTTACACCTCTCCTATTCCAATGAGGTACCATTTGCAATTGGGTTATTGCCGGTGGATGTGAAGTGGCATTAATGATGACTAATGGTTTCAAGTGATTGATGTATGATGTACAATGATTTCATTGACAATAATTAATTCAAACAAGAACCTCAATCATGATAGTTCATGGATTTTAAAAGGTGAAAATTTTAAATCATTTGGCACTGAAGCTTGAGAAGAAAAAATGTGAATTTGTAGAGTGATGAAAAGAAGAAAAATATATAAGGAGTTCATGACACTCAAATTCATTTTTTGTGTTGGTGTGAAAAAATAATGGAGAAAGGGTTTGATTTGAAATAATTTGATCATAGTCGTATAAAGCAATTAGAATTTGGTTCGACTGTAGACAAAATGCAAGGAGTCATAAATCTAGGGCTCAAAATTTGGGGGGAGTTTCCATGGTGTGATGAAAAAGGATTTATTCAATTTTTGCTAAGTCAATTTCAAGGCAAAAAATTGGTATTGGACAAACCCTACTATGTGATGGAGGATGTAATTGAGGAAACTATTAGTTTGTATAGCATTGGTATGACACTTGAAAAGAAATCCATTAGCTATGAAGAGGTAGAATCCTTGATGATGCATTTCAAATCTTTACCATTGATGATCCTATCATGTCATGTTTCTCACATCATATCTTATAAAATTCAATTCCATAACTATGACAATTCAAATTTTGTCGTGGTTGTGTATATGTCATGTAAAATGGTGAATAAGAATGTACAAATAGACTTATGAAATTTTTTATAAGAAAATTTAAAGTTGAATGTAAATATGTCAATGGAAGAAAATTATGGTTTCTATTTTGGTTTGTTGGCCATGTGCTTGGTATTCTATTTCTTGAGGTCTTTGCTTGACAAAGAAATTTTTATATGGAGGACCGACATTCCTCTCAGTAAGAAGATTTAAAAATACTTGGAAGGGTTGGAAGATAAGGTAGATTCTTTCAAGGCATATTTCATGACTCTTCAAGAGAATCTTGGCTCTGGTTTGGTGGTTGTTGGTACAATACTGACAAAGGAGATTGTAGGAGGTACCTATTTGGGACAAAAGGAACTGGAAATAGTTATTAGTGGTTCACCTTCTAAACCAAAGAGGATAAGTAAAAACAAGAAAGGAAGGGAAATTGTTATTGTTTCTAAAAGTGAAGAGGAAGAAGTTGGTGAAAAAGAAAAAGAAGAAGATTCAGAGGAAGAGACAGGATCCAAGGAGAAAGTGAAGAAAACTATGATTTCTCCAAAGGAATCATATGTTCTTGATTCTAATACTATTAAAGGTATGTTGGTTAAAGGATAATTTGACATAATTGATGGTTTATGGACTGAATTCTCTTTAACCAACATGACCTTGGTGTTGAAGTTGTTGATTGATCATATGATCAATCAAAAGGTTGTGGCATCTAGTGTATCCAACATGCTTCTTGGAGAGATAGTAGTATAAAGAAAAAAATGTTGTAGTTTAGTGCTAAGTAATAGAATGCAAAAAAAAATTTGAGAAGTGTGATAGTGCAAAGAAAAGACTATCTCTACTTATTGGTAAAATAGAAGCTTGCATGGAATAGATCAATAGTGTCTACCGATACTGTCTTTGGTGGCATGATGCAGTTGACAAATTAAAGGGTCAATGTGAAAATATTGAGAGAGAGATCTATGAGATGGGGAAAACATATGACATATTCAAGGACAAAGATGACAAGAAGAGAATCAAAGAAGGATAACTTCAAGGTAGAAATATTGTTGTAGCACAGATAGAGAGAGAACCTAATCAAGATATTCTAGCTTGTGAAGGATATGATTGAAGTTAGGATGGAGCATGTTGATGGCATCATAATTGATGTAGAGGATCATGAGTAGAGGTTTCATTTTTTGTATTATGTGAAATCATTTGACAAACTGATTGAATGTGACAAGTTGTGTGCATGCATGGAGGTGATAGTTGTTGAGTGGAAGAAGGAATTTCCAATTTTGAAGGAAAGGTTCTCGAAGATATTTCTAGTAAAATATGTTATGTTACTTTAAATATCTTTCCTATGTTTTTTATTTGGTCCTTTTCCATTATGGAAAAAAGGGGGAGAGAAAGCAGGTTGTATCTACTCAGGGGGAGTATTTTGAAGTATTATAAGTGTTGATGTTTTTGAGATTATAAATTTGGAGTTTTCCCATCAATTCTAAAGGGGGAGATTGTTAGTATTATTGCTGGAATTGATTTTAATTGATGTCAAAACCTCCATACTGACACTCTAGTGGTGTCAATTAGTTGTTAACAGTGTTGAATATATCTTGTTGTTAGTAGTAATTGAACAAGAATTTTGGTTGAGCGTTCCTTATGTCCAACAATGCTTCAGGGAAAAGCATATTGTATTATATCCATGTTTTACATACATCAATGCTCTTCTATGGTTTTAGTGTTCAACTATTTCTATCAGTTGCTAGTGTTTCCTAGCCCTTCTGATATGTAGTTCATCATATAATTTTTGTGCATTGGCTACAACATACTATGGACATCATTCGGTTGATGGTAATCATTATATTATCTCTTCATCTTTTGGACTTGGTTGTGGTATTCATATGGCTTTGGTAAAATTAATTGTAATACCTTAAGCCCAACCTATTTATGGGTTGTATTGTAGTGTGTTCTAATGTATGTCCTAGATTTAGGATTGATGGTTTGCATTAAATATAATTCTAATATCTATAGCATCATTGTTTTCACATGTTTGGTATGAGTTCGACATATGTAAGATTGGATATTGATATAAATAAAGAGAACCTCTTTGTATCTAGGTGTGAAATGTGTGTGGAATTTTATGTGGTGATTGTGGTAGAGAAATATCATGACAATAATGTATGTGAGTAGTGGTATTTGTAGTGATAGATTGAAGATTCTATCAGAGCTTGCATATTGAGAGAAATGGATCAATCCTTTGGTGATCTACTGGTGGCTGTGGTGACAAAGTATAATTGTAGAACTATTTATGCATGCTCAAATACAATCCAATTATTTCATAATCCTATCTTAATATCTATCTTAGGGAAGTTATTTTGATTAGTAGTGAGCCTTATTTTATTGGCAATGAGCCTACTTACAGTGAGCATTACCAGAAGTGATCCTTTATAAAAAATCACCTTAATAAGTGTTTTACATTTCATGAGAATTATCTTCTCTGTAGTTTTTCCCAAATTAGGATTCCACATAAATCCTGGTGTTATTTGTGTTGGTGTTTCTGTCTTCTTCATGTGGATGTCTAATGTGCTTAATTGACAAATCTAAAGTTGTTATTACTATATTTTATGAGTTTATCAAAAAATAAAAAGTTTTATAATATGTGTGGGAATAAATGAGTCACCCCCCCTCTCAGTTATTCATCCTCTTCAACAGATATATCTACCACACATCCAATAGTGTGATCATTGCCTCCCCTATCGATAGATGGAAGCTAGAACTGTTGTTGTGTCATTTCTCAACTAGCATCATCATCATTCCATTTTTTACCCATTGTCAAGGCTATTGGTGCACATGATATAACCCTAATAAAGTAACTATATCCCACTCTTATTCTATCATTTTATCCCACAACTCCATCTTGGTGGGCCAATGCCCATGCAATCCCAATGACAAAAATTAAGCCTACATTCATTAGAACCTATGTTAGTCAACTTCTATCCTTTCAATTTTTTCTCCTAATCCTAATTGGGGCATTGATCTATAAATAAAACTTAACAAGTTATTCCAAAACTTAATGCAATATAGATTTTAATTCCTGATCACAATAGTAATGCATGGTTATGCCTTTAAACCATTGAGTTTATAATTTTGGGTTTATAATCCTTTACACAATTTAATTATATAACAACTAATAACATTGAAGAGAGAATGAAATACTGAAAAAAATAAGAGATGGAAGAGATGCAAACAATTTGATAACGGAGTTCATCCTTTAGGATTACGTCTTCAGGTCCACTTCTCAATTCAGGGACTACTTTATTAGTGTTGTCAGGCTCAAAATGCCTTATTAAAACATAAAATCTCTCTCTCTCTCTCTCTCTCTCTCTCTCTCTCTCTCTCTCTCTCTTACAAATATTGGTGAAAATTAACACCTTGTAAACCCTCACAAAGAATCCTCCCTTTTTTCCCACAATCTTCTCTCTACCTCGAAATCATATAAATAATTACAAAATTCCTCCCCCTTTCTAAGAGAATTCTCCCTCCTTTTATACATCAAATTTTACTAAATTAGGGAAACCACATAATAACCCCTTTTAACAAATTACATAACAAAATACCCCTTTAACAATTTCGGGCATTTGTTTTTATATGCTATGTTGGGGGGTTTGTTCTATAACAATAAACCTTATTTAATAAAGGTTGTCTACTCAAAACACTTTAAATAATAGTTACCACCAACTAATTATCAAATTAGTAAATGTCATAATTGTAGGAACTTATTTTAGTAGATGGGTGGTCAGTGGTTCAACCCTCATTGACCACATTTTATTACCATAGCCAATCTGTTTAAACAATAAAACACACTGATGACAGTTTATGTGGTGCATTGGTGGAGCATGTAAACTAAAGGTGGGAGGTTATGGGTTTGAAACCCATCAAAATAATTTTTCTTAAAAAAACACAAAATTGAAACAAGTTCCAATCAAGGGTGCCATGTGGCACCCAACGCG